>NC_061157.1:75533111-75578111 GCF_022113875.1 Hydra vulgaris
TACTAATTTCTAATTAAATTTTTTTTTGCAATTTCTAATTAAATTGTTTCTTTTTAAGTTAAGTTTCCTTGAAAAGATTTTTTATGAATATTTTATGAACTGGTAGCTGGTACTGTAACTGATAGGTTTTAGTTAGTATATGGATTTTGGGTAAAACCTATTTAAAAATTTATTATTACCATTATTTTTTAAATAATTATTTTGATAAAGTAAATAAACTCCTATGTAAACTTTTACTGTATTATGTCTTTTTTTTTTTAATAAATATATATATATTTTTCATTAAATATTTTCTCTACCTTTCTAAATTTATTTCTGACATCATCTACAGTGCTTATTTTTGCATTATGAATTATTAATTACATGCTTGTTGCAATATGCATTATTGCATTATTTTAATATTTTTAAATATTACTAATATGTTTGCATTGTGCCTTTTAGATGTTGTTTTACACAATAGTGATTTGTTAGCTGGTACATTAGATAAAAATATTATTGGATCAGGCTCAAAAGATACAATTTTTTATGTTTTATTACGAGATTTTGGTGAACAGGTAAAAGTCAAAAACACAAAAGTTAATAATTTTTAACAATACTAAAATAAAAATAGAAAGTATTTTGAATATATTTTTTAATTTTAATAATTTTTAACTTGCATATTTTGAAGTTAAAACTTGAAATATTTTTTAACTTTAAATGTTATGCTTTTTTTTTTAATAAAGGAATTTTTTAATTTTATCAGGCTGCTGCTGATGCTATGTGGAGGCTTGCAAGAATTACACCATGGTTTCTAAGTAATTACATATTTTTAAACAATGTTTATTTAAGTACATTTACATGTTAGTAATTTTTATATTAATTTTATGTATTAGTTACATTCTTATAATGACACGATATAGTTAAACTAAAATATTGAATTGTCTGAAGAATTATAAAAAAACACTGAAAGAATATTTTGCTGAATCGTCATATATAAGCGTTTTATAATATTCTTTGTTGCTAATTTCTTTTAAAAAAAACTTTCAGTTGACTTTTTTTATTTTATTGTTAATTATTTGTTTATAAAGTATATTTAAATTATTTTGCTTTTATAAGAATTTTCTTTTATTAAAATACTATATACCAAAAAAGTTACAACTAATTCTCAAAAAGTCTGAAAAACTTTACTATCAAGTTTACTACGCTAAATTGTTGTTGCTGGTTTTTGGTATTTCTATATGTTTATCTTAACATATTATAGATTGAAATGTTTTCTTAGATCATAATTTTTGATAAAGCAGAAACTTTTATATGGATCTTTTATCTTTACCAACCTATATCAAGATTGCTTTCAAAGACTAAATTAAATTGTAAAATAAAATGTAACATTTATTTTTTTATCCTTTTTATAAAGCAGGTATTTTATCATGCATCAGGTGATTCCATTCCCTACCTCTACAAATCTCTTATTTGTCCCTGTATGGAATACTGTTATCATATTTGAGCTATCTAATGATGCTCTTTTTCTTCAAGATAAGGTTTAAAAACGCATTGTAAACAGAGTTGGACCTGGTCTATCTGCAAAGCTTGAGCCTCTTTCCCATTATCGTAAAGTTGCAAGTCTTTTTCTTTTCTGCAAATACTATCATGGTTGCTGCTCAAGGGAGCTTTCATCTTTAGTTCCATCAAAACTCATTCTCACTTGACTTGTCATTCATCAAAGTCTCATTCTTTGACTGTATCTGTCTCTTCATGCTCCAAAAACTTTTTTTTTTCTTTTATTGTCCCATCTACTTGTTTTCCTGACTCATACAACCTTCAACTTTTTAAGTCTTCTGTCAACCACTTCATTGCTCTATAACTCTACACTTTTTTTCTAGCAACTCCCATTTTGATAGTGGTTGCTTGAAGCCTTATTAGGAGTAAAAAATAATTAAAAATATATAGATAACAATGCTTAAACAGGTTACTTTTAAAGCTTTTGCTTGCAAACAAAGTCTAAATAAAAATTTATCCTAGTAATGCACAAAGTTTAGTTTATTTATTATTTAATTATTATAATAATGCAGGATAAAAATATTAAAATGCCATCGGTTGGAAAATCGGTAAAAAAGGCCGATACCGATTCCGATTGTGCAAAAAATGGCCGATTAAGCCGATACCGATTAATCTTTACATCACTAATATATATATATATATATATATATATATATATATTATATATATATATATATATATATATATATATATATACATATGTGTATATATATATATATATATATATATATATATATATATATATATATATATATATATATATATATATATATGTGTGTGTGTGTGTGTGTGTGTGTGTGTGTATGTATATATGTGAATGTATATATGTATATGTATGTATATATGTGTATGTATATGTATGTATATATGTGTATGTATATATATATATATATATATATATATATATATATATATATATATATATATATATATATATATATATATATGTATGTGCCGGGTACCTGGTATCGGCCATTATTAAAAAATTATCGTTTTATATAAAATAAACGAAAACTTTGATATCAAAACTAGTTTCATTATCTTTATAGAAATTTTATTTGAAAGAAAAATTATGACAAAAAAAAATATAGCGTGGAA
The DNA here is from genome assembly GCF_022113875.1 of Hydra vulgaris. NCBI lineage: Eukaryota > Metazoa > Cnidaria > Hydrozoa > Anthoathecata > Hydridae > Hydra > Hydra vulgaris. Next base: position 75,535,746 of record NC_061157.1, read on the forward strand.
GTTCTTTGATATAAGCACGACTCCTCATATGAGTAAGTGCAAACTATGTGATAGTTTAGTTACGAGAGTAGGAAAATCTTTCAAGTCTTATGGAACTACAGCAATGGTAAAACATTTGTGTTTAAAGCATTCCAAAGAGTTTGAACTTGCGGAAGAAAAACAAAAAGGTTCAATCATTGTCGTCTATTTCTGAAGCCTCAGTTGCTTCTACCACCAAAACAGTACAAAGTAACATTATTCAGGCTTTACACAAAAAAAACAGTGGAATATTGATGACCACAGATCTATTCTAAAAAGATTATTTACAAAAAGGTTTAGAAACTTTTTGTTTATCCCGTTAAGCAAAATTCATCTTATTGTTACCGATAATGCAAGCAATATGAAGGCTGCAGTAAAAAATAGTGGAATGTCATCAATTCCATGCTTTATCCATACTTTGCAGCTATGTATTCATGACTCTATATTTAGCCAAGAAACCATCAAGGAAATTTTAACTTTATGCAGAGGAATAACAACACATTTTAATCATTCGCCAATAGCATGTGTAAAATTAAAATCAATTCAGCAGCAGTTAAGTACCTCACAAAATGAAACAAAATGTTCCAACTCGCTGGAACAGTTCATTTGAAATTCTACAAATTAAACTTCCTACTAATTATCAATGGGGAATAGTCGAAAAACTTGTTCACATTCTTGCTCCATTTGAAAACTTGACAAAAAAATGTGGTAGGAGGGACGAAACTTGCGCACAAATTATACCATCTGTTCTAGCATTAAAAGTTTTGTTGCAAAAAGCTTCATCAAGTGATATATACGCTGGGATTATGACGATGATTGATGAACTAATAAAATCTGTTACTAAAAGACTTGATAAATTTTTGCTTAATAAAATGTTATGTGCATCAACAATTTTGGATCCACGATATAAATTACTTTATCAACATGCAGATGAAAATGTTATTAAGGAGTGGGTTGAAGAAGCATGGAAAGAAATGCAAGGAGCGCAAGATGTTGTTGACTCTGACTCCGACGATGCTCCAATAGTAAAAGCTCCAGCATCTAATGGATTCATTAGCATTGATGATTGTTTTAAAGATGTAGCTTCTATGAGAACCGGAAGAAAGCAGAGTGAAAGACATTCCGAGGCAGAAAGAGAACTAGTACTTATTGAAGTTGTTACCACTGACATAATTAAGAAGCAAACAATATTAAGGTCTGCAATTACTCAAGAAATAGACAACTATTTATTTCTGCCTCTTTTAGAAAATAAAGGTTGACCGTTTTTGTGGTGGAGAAAATGTGGAATGCAATTTGAAAAACTAAAAAAGATGGCATTAAAATATCTTACAGCACCTCCGTCATCAATAGAAAGTGAAAGGTTATATAGTGCTGGTGGGAACATATACGAAGCAACAAGGAGCAGACTAAAAGCAGATAACGAAGAATACCTAATGTTTGTTCATTACAATCTAAAGTTAATAAAACAATTAAAATAAGATACACAAATAAGTGTTGTTCAAGTTCTATTTTATTGGTTTAAATTTGTTTTATTTTAATCACTCTACAGTCAAGAAGACCTTTTTTTGCAATTTTTAATCTTTTGCTTTCCATAATATAACTTTCAATGGCGGAACTTCAAATTTTGCCCCCTTCCCCACAAAATATTATTTAGGCATGCTCCACCAGGAAAGAAAAATAATTTTAAACTAAATATAGTTATTAAAAAACTGTTGCACAACTTTTGAAAAAAGTTAGGCCCTACAACTCAGGCCCCTTACCCTGCATGTATATGTATATATATTTATATATATATATATATATATATATATATAAAATTATTTTTTTGTCAAGGTAGTCAAGTCAAGAGCTTTTAGACGAATCTCATAGTTGATTTTTTTAAGTGATGGAATCAAGTTGCACGATGTTGGACTCTTTCTAATAACTCAATTTCTCATTTTTGAATAGGTGACCAAACTTGTACTGTAAGCTCTAACAGTGGTTGCACAAAAGAAGGATAAAGTATTCTCAGCAGTCTAATATCTAAACAAATGAAGCATTTTCTAATTCGACCCAATATTTGGTTGGCTTTGCCTACGCATTTTATTACATGATTTTTCCATTTCAGATTGCTTGACTCCAAGATCACTTTCAGATTCTGTTATGTTTTCATTGATATAAAAGGGTGACTTTTTTTCATTGATATAAAGGGGTGAGTATTTGTTATTCTGGCCAAAGTGCATGGCCATACATTTTGAAATATTAAATTTCACAAGCCAGTCTTGAGTCCACTTTAAAGCTAAATCAAGATCTCGTTTCAAATAAAGAGTTAATTCACTAGAAAGCATTTCATTCAAAATTTTGGTGTCATCTGCATACAGCTTGGTTAGAGTTTCAGGTAAATTGTTTATAAATAATTTAAACAAGAGTGGTCCAATTACTGACCCTTGTGGCACACCACTAGTAATTTCTGCTCAAGAGAATACATTTTTGCCTACAACTCACAACTCTTTTTTTTCTTTCTTTTAAAAATGCTTCAATCCATTATAATGTCAGACCAGATATTCCATAAGCTTTAAGTTTAAGCAACAATCTTTTATGGGGCACTGCGTCAAATGCCCTGGAGAAATCCAAAAAAATAACAGGTTTACCATTCTCTAAGGCGGTTGAAAAAAAATCATGTGTTTCAAGTAGATTCGTTAAGCATAATTTGTTTTTAACAAAATCGTGCTGTTGCTTGACTATTAGTTTGAACTTATATATATATATATATATATATATATATATATATATATATATATATATATATATATATATATATATATATATATATATATATATATATATATATATATATATATATATATATATATAAATATATATATATATATATAATTTGTACATACAATCACAGCAAAATAATGATGTGTATATATCTTATACTGCTGAGTTAGGTGTTTTTTACCTAACATCAAATAGCCTGCTGCCGGGGGCTTCAGTACATACATCGACTGACAAATAGCCTGACTCGCAGTGGAGTGCTGCTACATCGACTGAGGGTTTGGTATGGGTCATACCAAACCCTTAAATTAATGTTATATATGTATATATATAACATTAATTTGCTGTGATTGTATGTACCAATAGTCTTGCATTGATATTTTATTTCTGGCATGATAGTTTATTTTAGTCTTATTATTTTATCTAAAATATTATAAAAATTATCTTTAATTATATAAAATTTAATTATAAAGTAAAGTATGATAATAATACTAATAATAATAATATTAACTAGCAGTAAGCAACCCGTAATACGGGTTAAAAATAACTAAACCATTAGTAACAACATAACTTATTACGTTATCTAAAAAAATATATCTAAATACAAATTTATCTGTAAATAATTTTACAGATAAATTTGTATTTAAAGTTCGGCTCCCTATTAGCAATGTCATTGCTTATAGTTATAATTATTTTATAAAACAGCAAACAACGCGTAAAAGACGCGTATAGACAGTCATTATCAATAGTGTTAAGAAGTACGCAAGAGCTCCGTATTTATTCAGGTTTTATCTCGCTTTATTAATTCTTATTTAAGTGAGACTAAGACAGTGTTTCCAAGGCACCGTGTTAAAAAAAAGATATAATAATTAACTTAAGGGAGTTACTGTTAAATATGACAAAAACTATTTTTTTTTGGATATATATTTTTTTTAGAGTGAAGGCGTTTTTATTATCATTTAGTTGAAATTTTCCTTAACATCTTTAAATTTTTTGGAGCAGTTAAAAAATTTTATTATAATACTTATATAAATGTTAACTTCTAATGTCTAACGGGACACTTATTAATTTTTTGGTAACCCCCTCTCCTTTATTAAGGAATTCTATTTAACTTAAAAGCGTTTAATGTGCGCATAATTAAATTTTAGTTAATTACATAAAGGTCTCTCCGTCATAGATGAAAAATGCATTTTAAACAGAAATTTTCAAATATTTCATGCTTCTAAAATCCGACCCTTCCGTTTATTACAAAATCACAAATTTATTTAATAATATTTTTTTTAACAAAACTTTATTATTTAATAACAAAACATGATTATTATTTGTGTTCTCCTGTATCGCATAAATACGTCACATGGTGTCTAAAAGAAAAATGTAATAGATAAGTAAATATAATAGAAAAGAAAAACATTTTTAAAACAGGAAAACAATTAACCTGTTTTTGGCAAACTGCAGTTGCTATTTTGATGAAGCAATATTTAATGGTGTTGTTCAATGACATTATTTCATGCTGGCTTTTATTAAAGACGAAAAAATTAACATTTATTAAAAAACAAATTTAAAATGTTTTAAAGAATAGAACTATGCACAACACTAAAGATAAAAAAAAACAAATTGAAATATAAACAAATTGTGTTTATAACAATATGTTTTGTCTTGGCTTTTAGTGAATGATTAGAAACAGTAAGCTCCATGAATAGAGCTACCAATTAATCATTTTTAACGATAGACACCAACGGGAAGGTAAGCCAACTGTCTATCAACACAAATCATCACAACAATATTACAACGATAACGCACAACAAAAGCGCATAAGATATTTATAAGTACATATTACACTTGCTCTTTACAATGGCAAAGTCAAACCACTTTGAAACTACTGCATAAAATAGACAAAGAAACAAACTATAAACATATCGTCACGATCATAGCACAATCGTCTAAGTCATTTTTTTCTTGTTTTGAGAAAACTAAAAAAAAAAATGAATAACTTCGGTATTTCTTTTGCTACGTCACTTTGGTTTATTTTTGGCATCTTTTTACTTAGATGCTTTCATATATTGCTTTAGAAGTGATGTGTATTACCGTTGAGACACAATAGGATATAGGTCAAAAGCAATAAGATATAAGTAAAAATGCGGATTTAAGCAGAAGTGAAAAAACTAAAAATCAACTCCTTTCTGATTGGTTTACATTAGAAAATACAACATTATTTGTATAACACTTTTCACCTATCATACCTTGAATGGGATGTTCATCAATTTAAAAAAATAAACTATTAAATGCTCTAGTTCTTGAACATGCAACATAAAGTTGACCATGAGTGAAACACAGTTTCTTTAGATATACACCAACTCTATCAAATGTTTGACCTTGACTTTTATTAATTGTCATTGAATATGCCAATCTGACAGAAAACTGGCAACGTTTTAGAACAAAAGGTAAATTAGAATCTGACGGAACCAACTGAATTTGAGGTACAAATACCCGTTTACCAGCAGAAACACCTGTCAAAACCTCTGCATCAATATAATTATTTTGAAGAGCGCAAACTTTCATTCGAGTGCCATTGCATAACCCAGCTTTGAGATCTAAATTTCTATGTAACATAATTATACAACCAATTTTAAACTTTAAAGAATGAGGAGGCATACCTGAGGGAGTAAAGCTATTTAAAAACTAAACAGGAAAGTTATTTCTTTCATTAAGATTGTCTGTCTCAACTTGATCAGCACTTAAATAAGTTTTGACCTCACCCGGTAGACGTTGAAGCACTTCCTCATTGATTGATAGTGAATCCACATTAGTTGGTGTCAAAATGACACGTTTAGCATAATCGTCTTGTTCGGCATCCCCAAATATCTTTTCAACAATGGAGTCATTTTCCCTAATAAGGCATTGATGCGGTATTTCAATGCACCCTTTAAAAGGATCTTCCTCTTTGACAAATACTGTTCCACTACCAAGTCTCAACAGCCAATTTGAAAATTCCCTTTCCCCATCATGTACTCTCATATTTTCTGTTAACTTAAACTTATGCACCCATTGCCAATGTAAAGAACATTTTATACATGCTTCTACAACTTCAGCTGGTTGTCCTCTTTTCACAACAGGCAGTATTTGTCTAAAGTCGCCTCCAAAAAGAATGACTTTTCCTCCAAATGGAAAGTTGTTGTTGCAAACATCTTTTAATAACCTATCAATTGCATTCAATGCATTTTTGGGTATCATGGATGTTTCATCAAGCAAAAACAAACTAACCTGACTTAAAAAGTGTCCATGTATAGAGTTTGGAGTAACATTACATGTGCTGTTATCTAATATTGGAACAGGAAGTTTGAATAAGCCATGCAATGTAGATCCATTTGTAAGAAGAGTTGCTGCTATGCCAGTCCATGCAGCTGTAGCAGATTTGATACCTCTACTGCTGGTTTCAGCAATCAAATAATTATATGTAAACGTTTTTCCACTACCAGCCGGTCCATCCATGAAAAACAATCGAGAATGCTGATTTTCTACACTTGGTTGTTCATTCAATGCAGCAAGAATAGCATTACATACATTTAATTGATTGACATTGAGCAGTGGTCTCATTCTATTGGCTTCATCAATTGATTGTTGAACATTTTGATTGAAATTTTCTAGATTATCTAGATTAAAATCTAACTCAATAACAGGCAGATTATAATCCGCCAGCGTTTTACCACACTGATTAATAATCTTTTCAACTTGACAAAGAGCAGCTTGTTCAGCTATTATAAGCGGGACTGGGCGGTGAATAAAGTCCTCAATCATAAATGCTTTGTATGTATTCCAAAGATGCAAAGGATTGTCTGGTTCTCAAAAAGTCAAAATAATTGCAAATAGCTGTCTAATTTGCTTTGGCATACTGTTAAAACTGCCTCAGAAAGTGCATTTTGCCATTCAGTGTCATCTTGTAACAAACCATTTAAAACGCATGCTTCACGAAATGTTTCAACAACAATACCATTAACAGTACGCACATCCACCCAAGACTTGGCTCCATGCAAAAGTAACAGCCTAAGAAAAAATAATTCTCCAGTTGGATTAACTTTATACATTGTTACTATCACCTTATTACCACCTCTTTGTCTAACCTTCCATTTACAAAGCTTATCATCAAATATAAAATGATAAGGAATGTCTACATATGAATAGCAATGTGCTCTTTCATTTTCAGAATTTAACTTAAACCATGTTGTAAGGTGTGTATCACGTTGAGCTGCACGATCTAAAGCCATTTGTTCTGCTCCTTCTCTAAAATAAACTAATTGATTCTCAGGAAGATGAACTTTAAGGCGGATAATAGTGTGTGACATATGACTTATGGGATACTCAAAAATTCGCCACAATGCTTCAGGTGCACTAACATAACGACAGTCTAAAAAAGTGTTTACTTCATCATGATTAATTTGTTCATTTATCAAAATATTGGCACAGTCGTGACCCTTGTATATGTATTTGTACAAATATTTAACAGCCTTAACAGACATGCAAGCTTCAACATTAATGTGGGCTTGATATTTCTTTGATAACCATGGATTGTAAGGTACCACCCAGCGGTTATCTACATTGTTGCCTTTAATATTGATAACCAAACCATTATCACGTAGCGAGGATAACCATTATGAACTACTACTGTGTTGGCATTAAATTCTTTAGGATAATTTTTGCTGCACACCCCATCTTTCATGCAGGTAGAATTTGGATTCAGTATGCCACATGGGCCATGAATCATGCAAGTTTTAATAACATCATAAAGTTCACAGTTTATAATTGGATCTGGAATTTCAGCACATATTAAACTATTGATATCCTGTGCTGTCTCCAGCTTGTCATCAGTGGCAAAGTGAAGTAAAAAATGAACATGTGGTAAACCACGCTTTTGAAATTCGATAACATGAACATGGGTTACGACTTTCCCTAATACACCATGCTTAAAAATATCATTTAGGAGATTATTTAATTTGAGTTTAAATACTCGTGTAACTAAATCAGGTCTATCATTAGCAGTTTGACCTGGATATAAATTTTCAGTTATCTCGCGCCATTTTGGGTTGCAGGTAAAAGTAATAAAAAGATCTGGTTTACCATACTTTTTAATTATAGCCATAGCATCTTCAAAGTTTTCTTTTAAAGCTCTAGGACTTCCTACATAAGTAGATGGCAAAACTACAATGCGCCCTACTCTAACATGATCGTTTCCAAGGTTGTCTACATGTTCATGTAAGGCATCATACTGCTCGCTTCTAAGTTTGTTTTGGTTATTTCTGATAAAAGCAAGGCGCTGGTCTTCAATTTTGACATATGCATCAACAGCATATTGCTGAAATAGTTTCTTGCCATAAAAGATTGAAGAAAAAATTTGTCTAACTGAAAGTCTATAATTGTAATACTGAGATAATGTAACATGATTTCTAACCAATGCACGTTCAGGGTTGTAAACCAATTGATTATGCCAACCAGCATCACCCCTTGGGAAAAATAGAGGATAAACCATAGGATCTAAGTTGGCAGACATACTTGATATTGTTTTAAGAGGATGACCTCTCCGGTAAATAACAACTTCTCTGGAAGCAGAAGGAGCACCATCTTCACCAACAAATACAACTGCAACTTCATTATGTGAAGGGAGATTATAGCGACGTCTATCTTGCCCTTCAAGTAAAGACATTTTTACAACTGAGACTGAGCGACCTTCTATAGCTGCTTGGCGAATTTCTTCATCTTCCACTTCAGCCATGTTTTTAAATGCGAGAGCAAATGGGTTCTCCTCACTAATAACAGTTTGCAACCGAAACATTAAATCATTTAAGCAAAGATCATTACCAGGTTGTCGCATTCTAAAATTTATTGCTGCAAGTGGATCATAAATGTATAGTTGACAATATGTTGGAGGAATATCTTGATCTGGCCTAAGATTAGTAACACGATGAAAAACCTGACCACATATTCTAAAACATGGCAGCCCATGATTCATGGGTTGAACTACATTAGCGGTAAATGAAGCAAAAGAAAGACAGGCATTATAATTTCGAATATATTTTAGAAAATTCACATTGGCATTTCGATCTACATAACTTCCTGTAAATAAATCTTGTAAATCTTGCGGAAATGGTGAAAGTTGAGACAAAACTACCTTTCCATTATGGCAACATAAAAAATGTGTTTCATCAGAAAATTTCTTAGCACCACAATGCTGACAAATATGATTCATTTCTCCTAAATAATTATAATCTGGAATAGTATTACTTCTTGCTATACAATGCATTCTTTCATGTCTACCAGCATATCTAGCATTCTGTTGATTATTAATTTCATCTTGCCTCAGCCTATTTCTTGCATTTCTGCGACGATTATTATCAACTTGCCTATTAACATTTTCATCATTTTCATCCATTTAAATTTTACTTTTAATTGATAATAGTAACAAAAAAACTTGAATTAATCCAGAAGATTGTGATCTTTTTTTTTACTACTCTAAATTGCACATACAAATTATTTTTAAAAAATGACAGCAAATTTTTATTTAAAATAAACTAAATTATACAACAATCTTGTGCATTTTTTATAAAAAAAATTTCATAAATATATCTGGTAAGAGATGTTTAAACAAAAAATTAACTTATAATAATAATCTAAATAAAAAAATAACGAATAGGATTAAAAAATAATGAATAATAAAATTTGAATAATAAATTTTAATAATAAAAGTGCTGCTTAAACAAAAAATAGAAAAAAAAAATTAAAAAATAAAGTATTTGTAAACCCTTTTTGTAAACTTTAAATTATTTCTATAAAAAAATTGTTTAAAAAATATTAAAATAATTTAACCTTCACAAACAATGAAATGACTGTTCAAAAGTTGTAGTTTAATTTAATTTTCTAAATTCTAAAGAAAAGAACAAAAATTTAACAGCATCATTGAAATGTCAATAATATAATAAGCAACATGACAAAATTCAAATTCAATATATAAAAGATTATTTATCTGTTTTTCTTTTTTCTTATTACTTACTTTTTTTTTTCTTTATTATTAAGACTATCTATTTTACATATTAAAATATCTATATTAGATAAAAATTAGAAGAATAAATTTATTAAAGCTTAATATAAGTTAAAAGCAGTTATAAACACTAAACTATTAAATTCGAAACAATGAAAAGAAATAAAATCTGGTGAAAATCAACAAATTATAAACTTTAAAATATTAGAAATTTACATGTGGTTTTTTTTACAGTTAATTATCTACTATAGTACATTTTTCTGATTTAACTGATATGATATATATTGGGGACAATTACAGTCATGTTATATTGTGAACCAAAAATTAAATGTCTAGTCAAAAATTAATAGTCTAAACAAATACTAAAAAAATAAAAACAAACAAAATTAAAATTATATATTTATTTCTTTGAGAATAAAACACCAAGGAAAAAACAGCAACAAAAAAATTGTAAATATCTTCACTGATTGAAGATATTCAAAATTTTTTTGTTGCTGTTTTTTCCTTGGTGCCTCCCAGCACCCCTGTATGGATGAGCTCTCCATTTAAATGAGGGCTCATCCATACCATTATCAAGGCACCATTTGTTAAAGGACCTCTCAGAAAGAGGTCCTGGGTGCTGGGAGCGATAAAGCCTGTAGCTGCTCCAATTTAGATCTAAAGAAATAAAAAATAATATAATAAAAAAAATAGATATTTGCATTTAAAATAATAATAAGATAAAAGCATAACTCTACCGGTCAGCAGTGCCAGACAATGCTAAAGAAATAGAAGGAAAAAAAAAGTAGAATAAAGTAAAAACTGAACATGTTGGTATTTGTGTTTTGAATAAAAATGCGATTTGAAAAAAAACGCATAAAAATATAAAACATAATCCTACCAACTGTAGTAGTACCAGATGACGATGCTAAAGAAATGGAAAAAATAAAATAAAAACCAAACATGTTCATATTTGTATTTTGAATAAAATTGCAATTTGAAAAAAAATGCATAAAAATATAAAACATAATCCTACCAGTTGTAGTAGTACCAGATGACGATGCTAAAAAAATGGAAAAAAATAAATAAAAACTGAACATGTCGATATTTGTATTTCAATTAAAAAATAAAGCATAACCTTACCAATTGTAGTAGTACCAGATGTCAGCGCTAAAGAAATAAAAAATAAAATAAAAGTAGGGTAAAATAAGAGTAGGATAAATAAAAACTGAACATGTTAATTTTTGTACTTTAATAAAAATATCAAGCATAACCCTACCAATTGTAGTAGTAATACCAGATGTCAATGCTAAAGAAAGGGAAAATAAAATAAAAGTTAGATAAAGTAAAAACTGAACATCTTAATATTTGCATTTTTATAAAAATATAAAGCATAACCCAACCAGTTGTAGTAGTATCAGATGGTGAGGCTAAAGAAATAGAGGAGAAAAAAAAAGTAGAATAAAATAAAAACCAAACAGGTTGATATTTGTATTTTAATCTAAATATAAAGCATACCCTTACCAATTGTAGTAGTACCAGATGTCACTGCTTAAAAATAGAAAATAAAATAAAAGTAGGGTAAAATAAAAACTGAACATGTTAATCTTTGTACTTAAATAAAATTATCAAGCATAACCCTACCAGTTGCAGTCATATCAGATGATGATGCTAAAAAAAATGAAAAAAATATAAACTAAACATGTTGATACTTGTATTTTATTTAAATATAAAGTATAACCCTACATGTTGAAGTAGTACCAGAGAACGATGCTGAAAAAAAGAGGGAAAAAAGAAGAAGAGTAGAATAGAAAAAAAAAAAAACAACAAAAAAAAGACAAATGTAATATTTGTATTTTAATAATCTACAATATAATTGCAAAAAAATAAAAAGCATAACCCTACCAGTTGTCACAGAGTTAGACACTAATAATGACACTTAAAAAAAAATTAATGTTAAAAATTATAAAACATATAATAGTTAATAATAAAAAGTATGTATGTATCTAAATATAATTTTTACCTGTTTTCCTCATTTCTTCCATAAAATCATCTAAACCAAAAAAAAACTTGAATATTTTATAAAAAAGACGTAAAAAAAAATCAATCAAATCAGTAATTTGAAAAAATATCTTTAAATTAGGATAAATTAACAATGTTGAGTTAAATTTAAGGCTCTATCACTACTCTCTGTGTGTGTGTGTGTGTGTGTGTGTGTGTATATATTTATATATATTTATATATATATATATATATATATATATATATATATATATATATATATATATATATATATATATATATATATATATATATATATATATATAAATTATCAATTGGTAAAATTATAAAATAATTTATACCTAGTCTAAGTTTCAATTTTCCTATAAAGTAAAAAGCAAGTTAAAAGTAAACAGTACAAATTATTAAATCCTAATAACAAATAATGACAAAAATACTGACTGTATTTCTTTAGTGCTTTGTCTAAACAATAAATTTAAATACACTTTTATTAAAATCTTTTAAAGACATATATTATAAAAATTCAATAATTTTAAAAACAAAATTAATTGCTAATTGGCTAATTAACAATTATACCTTTATCAGGTCGCTTATGATAAACTAAACAAATTATATATACAATTAACATCAAGTTTTAGACAGAAGTTATCATTAACATATATATTTAGTTCTACTAAAATAGTTACAAAACTTAAAACTTACTTTCATCTTTTTTTTTTTTTTTTTTTTTTTTTAACATCTTCACTTCCAACAAGGCTGCAAGCAACCAATATAAGAGTTGGAAGTTACTGGAAGAGAAAAGACTAAATCTGTAGAGCAAGATAGCGATTGACTGATGACTTAAATGATTGCAAATTATATGAATCAGGGAAGCAAGATGACGGAAGCGAATTCCAAAGAACTGATGTTCGAGGAAAAAAACTAGAAGAATAAGAGTTTTTGAAGCACTTAGGAACAGTCACAGAAAAAGGATGAGACTTAATTGAATGACGAGTAACACGAGAATGAATTTTAGTAGATGGCACAAGAGACGCTAGCTCTTTAGAGCAGTGCCCATTATAGTATTTGTAGAAAAGAGAAAGAGAAGCAACATCACGACGATGTGACAGGGGTTGGAGATTGGCTGCCAGAGCAGGTCCAACTATGTTTACAATGCGTTTTTGCACCTTGTCTAAAAGAGAAAGGGCATCATTAGAAGATCCGCCCCAAATGTGGCAACAGTATTCCATACAGGGACGGATTTGAGATTTATAGAGATAGAGAATAGAATCTGGAGTAAGAAAGTGTCGAGCTCGATAAAGAGATGCAACCTTAGCAGATGCTAATTTTGCAATGGATTTGATATACGGTTTAAAAGAAAGATCAGAAGTAAGAGTTAATCCTAGAAGATGAATGGTAGATGACTCATCTAGTACATTACCATTCATAAATATAGGAAGATCTAAATTATTACGATAACGATTGGCCGAATAAAATTGAGTTTTATCTGAATTAAAGTTCACTAGCCACTGTGAGCCCCATGCTGTAGCAGAAGTGAGATCCTTTTCAAGCTCAGATACCCCCTCCAAGCAATCAGAGAGTGTAGGCTTCTTATCATGACAAGAGTAAATGGTAGTGTCGTCAGCGAATAATGCCACCTTAGATGTGAGAATATCTGGGAGATCGTTAATGTAAATTAAAAAGAGTGTAGGGCCAAGGATTGAACCTTGAGGAACCCCTGAAGTTACAGGATATAAAGAAGAGTGTTGTCCATCGAGGACAACTTTTATACTACGATTGGAAAGAAAGGACTCAATAATCTTACCAGATGTTACCAGATACACCATAAGAAGAAAGCTTATGGAGAAGACCAGCATGCCAAACTTTATCAAATGGTTTAGAAATGTCAAGTGCGATAGCCTTAACTTCTCCACCTCTATCTAATGCACGGTAAAACCTATCGGTTATTACTGTTAGCAAATCAGCTGTAGAACGAGAAGATCGAAATCCATATTGATGATCAGAAAGTAAGTTATTGGATTCAAGATGAGAGATTAAGTGTTTGTTGATTAAAGATTCAAAAACCTTGCTTATGACAGGAAGAAGACTAATGGGACGGTAGTTAGATGAATCAGATCGCTCTCCGGAATTTTTGAAAATAAGGATAACAGATGCTGCTTTCCAGCATGATGGAAAACAGGACTCTGATAAGCACTTGTTAAATAGTTTTGAAAGTATGGATGAAAGCTCCGGAGAACACTTCTGCAAGACTACAACAGGAATGTTGTCAGGACCACAAGCTGTTGAAGAGTCTAAGCAGGAAATTACTTTTGATACAGAAGCTGAAGTGATGCGAATGTCAAGCAAGGGATCAACCTGTTTGATGGCTATGTCAGGTAGAACGCAACTAGTGGAATCGAGAGATGATATTGATGAAAAGTTCTTAGCAAACAATTCAGCTTTGTCTTTAGGTGAGGTGACAAAGTCTGAACCATACAAGAGAGAAGGAATAACAGATTTGCCCTTATTATTGATACTGTTAAAGATTCTCCAGAAGTCTCGAGAGCCTAATTTTTGTGATGAGATACGAGATTTTATGACCTGAGAATAGCGAGCTTTGGCGTCAGACAAAACCTTTTTACAATGGTTTCTGGCGATAGTGAACAGATGTCTGTTTTCTGGAGAATTATTTTGCTGATAGATATGGAAGTAACGGTTTCGATTAGAAATTGCTGCAGCGCAATGTGAGGAAAACCAAGGAGAAGAGTGAGGCTTGACCTGGAATTGTCGAGAGGGAATAAATGATTCCATTCCAGCCTGAATCCACGAAGTTATGTAAGAAGCACATTTGTCAGCAGGAAGACGAAAGATTTCTACCCAAGGGCCATCACGAAGAAAATCACGGAAAGAGTCCCAGTCAGCTTTAAGGTAGTTGTATGTGGTACGATGATAGGGGGATTCTGATGAAGTAGAAGAATTTGATAATAGTTTTAGAGAGATCAAATCGTGATCAGAAGCACCTAAGGGTGAATGTGGAGAAATTGAGCACTGTCTAGGATCCAAAACAAGACATAAGTCGAGTAGAGAAGGTAAATGATTAGGGTTGTCTGGAAAGCGAGTTGGAAAGTTGACTATTTGAGTTAGAGATTGAGAAAGGCAAAAGTTGAGGGCCTTAACGCCAGCAGAGTCACTGACACTAGAGCCAAGCCATTCAGTGTGATGGGCATTAAAGTCACCAACAACGACGATATTGGCCAATGGATAAAGAGAGAGGGCTTGGTCAATTTGATCAGAAATAACATCGAGAATAGTGCAATCTTGGGATGAAGGAGAGCGATATAGAACAAAGAGAAAGATGATAGAGTGAAGTGGTGCTAAACGAAAGCACATAAAAGAATAGTCAGTAGATTCAAACCTAGTTTCACGACAAATGGGTGAGTTCTTACGAATGTAGATGCCCAGGCCAAGCATGTGATTATTGGAGTCTTTACGAATTAAAGGAAGATAAGCATCAACACTAAGATCACAAGATGGGGCAGCCGAACTCAAATTAGTCTCACAAAGAGCAAGTAGGTCTGGTGAACTTTGCAAGAGATAAGACTCAACAGAAGAAAAGTTACTTCGAAGACCACGAATATTAGTAAATGATAGGTTTAGAGAACTTGGTGATGACAATGGTTTTTTGTGTTTATTAGTTTTAGGTACTTTAGTCATTTTAAATTTATAAAGAACTTGACTCAAGTATAGATAGTACTCAGTACACTATTTAACAACTAAGCAATAGCCTCATTACTATTAATAAACCCTAAGCCGTAACAAAGGGCTCCAAATGTGGCCTCTGCAATGCACACCAAAAGTACGAACAGGGACACCATCCATGCGCAACATGGCACTGTTAGTACTCTGATATTTTTCGGCTGTTGATGGAATCAGCCTCTCTGAGAGCTACCACAGAGTTCGGGAAACCTGACTACCAGCCGGCCTCAGAACCATAAAACTGAGTTTTAGAGCTGTACCCTCATTAGGAGATAATAGAATGAGTTGCCCAGTCATAAAAATAGAGACACAAGCAATACCCACGCATTGAGTCAAGAAGATCCAGTATTCAACATCCTAAACCTTCTACAAGACAGTAGCCGGATGCATTTAACATCTGCCCAAGATGAGTATTTTTATTGAGACACCATCTCTAGCCTTTACTCAACCAAGAGCCCCAAGGCAGGGGGTGTTTTAATTCGGAGTTAACTTCTCCTAGCCTTTGCCTAAAATAGCGTATCCTACAAGGCAGCAGGACATGAAGATTCTCCAGAATCTTCCCCATCATTGTCAACTAAATGAAAATTCAACTCCAAAAATACTCTACTATATACTACTAATATTTTAAATTCTATTTAAATATTTAAAAAATCAACACTTACCTTCAGTTTCATCTCCGTGGTTAACTAAATAGAGTTTACAATAATAATAATATAAATCAAAATATAAATGAAAAAATAATAAATTATACTTAAATATTCAAAAAATCAACACTTACCTTTAGTTTCATCTCCGTGGTTAACTAAATAGAAATAAATATTATTTACAATAATAATATAAATCAAAATATAAATGAAAAAATAATAAATTATAGTAAACCAAAAAAAACAAAAAATCAAAGTTACACATTAAATAAACAGAAAAAAAAATCTATATACTTGATAATGTACTTAAAATGTAACTTAAATTATTATTATTATTATGATTATTAATAAGTCTTATTATAAGACTTATTTAATTTAAACTATGTGAAAACTATTTGAACGATTTAAAAGATATAAGACTTATATCTTTTAAATCGTTCAAATAGTTTTCACATAGTTTAATTTTTTCCTTACAATAAGACTCCTTTGATGTTAAACAAATAAAATGTTTTGAAAAAGATTAAAATAAAAACTTTACCGTTCATTTTTCTTTTTTTGCTAATCTATAATTTTTGCTAATCTATAATAATTAAATTAATAAAATTAAATATAACCTATAAAGTAAAAATAAGATTTTTACTTTACAACTCTTTTTTTTATAACAACATAACAACGTTCTAAAATAAAAAATTGCAAAATTCAACTTAAGTAAACATGTAAATTGAAACTATATAAAAATGATTTCCCTAAAAAGTTAAGAGAAGTTCGTCAGGTCTGGCTCAGTAGACCTTTTGGGTGGACCGCATGTACTTAAAAAACGCGCTCTAAAAAAAACCTAGAATCTACTTGAAAAAACATTAAACGATGACATAATGCGACATTGAACATTGAACATTGAATTTTTACAGTATTCATATTTAGAGATAATAATAATAAAAAGAGGAATACAAAAAAAAAATATAAAATATTTAGATGGGAGTTAAGGTTTTACCCTAGTTATTCAGGGAAAACAATATGAACAATGATCTCAATGTAAGTAGTTCAGCAGCATTATATAAAACTACAGGGCCTGCCACCTAACGTTTTTTTTTTCAACTAGTGCTTATTTCGTGAATGGTAACACTTAGCTCATGTCTGATTTCACAGATAATTAGTTTTATCCTTTCGCTGAACAAATATGGTTGTGTATACGCTTGAACAATGCTAAGAAATATTGCAAAATATTGGAAATATTACTTTGAAAATCATGGTAATGTTGCAGAATGTGTGCGAAAATTGCGTACGGATTTTGGAAAAGGAGAAGCACCGTCAGCTTTGTATGTTCGTTATCTTGTGAAAAAAGTGAAAGAAACTAGCATCCTCATCGATAAACCAAAGCGTGAAAAGCCAAAAACAGTGCGTACACCCGAGAATATTGCTGGTGTGGCAGAAAGTGTGCGTGAAGCGCCGTCAACATCAGTTCATCGTCGTTCTCAACAATTGAACATTTTGGAGACATCATTGAGACAAATTTTGCATAAAGTATGGCGCCATACAAAGTCCAATTGATTCAGAAGTTGAAGCCAACTGACCATCCAATGCATTTTTGCTTCGCTGAGTGGGCCTGCGATCGGCTTACAGAAGATGCCAATTTTGCCAAAAAAATCATCTTTTCAGATGAAGCTCATTTTGATCTTGGGGGTATGTAAACAAGCAAAATTGTCGCATTTTGGGCACAGAAAACCCGCACGCATACATTGAAAAGCCGATACACCCAAAACGAGTCACTGTTTGGTGCGGATTTTGGTCCAGAGGCATAATTGGGCCATTTTTCTTCGAAAATGAGCAAGGAGTGGCCGTAACAGTCAATAGAGATTGTTATTGGGCCATGTTGAACAAATTTTTGTTCACAAAAATTGAAGAGAAGGATATTGGCAACATTTGGTTTCAGTACGTGCCACACAGCCAAAGCTACACTCGATGTTTTGTGCCCTGTTTTTGAAGATCGCATTATCAGCCGCAGAGCTGATGCTGTTTGGCCACCTCGGAGCTGCGATTTGACACCGTTAGACTATTATTTGTAGGGTGCCCTCAAAGATAAGTGTTACGCCGACAAGCCAGAGACAATTGACGCTTTAAAAGACAATATTCGTGAAGCCATTGGTGAAATACAGCTGCACACAATTGATAATGTGCTTAAAAATTGGACCGATCGTGTAGGCTACTGCATGGCCAGGTGAGGCAGTCATTTGAATGAAATTATTTTCCATTATTAACCGGAAAGATTGTACTTTCAAATAAAAAAAGAAATTTGAGAAAATATTCAGTAGTTTTTTTTTACAGCATTTTCAAAAAAAAAAAGTTATTTGGCGGACCAAAATAAAATATTTTGCATTTTAACTATTCATGTAAATCAAATATACACATTGATAATGTAAAAAAAAAAGAAGCTAATTATGTGTATAAACTGTTGGTAATATTCAGGTTTTAGCATTGTGTAGAGATAACTTACTCCATGCATCCTTATTCAATTTTTCCATATCACCTCAACAAACCATATTACCCCATCCTACCCTATATTAAAAGAGGTAGTAAATAGTTTCTATGCACGGTGATAGTGAAGGTTTGTGTTTTAGAGTTAAAGTGTTGCAAGGTTGTAAAAATAAAGCACAAAAAAATGAGTATTCTTAGCAAGTAAATATTTAGGAGTATAAAAAAATTATCTAATTTAAATATTTCCCAAATTACATGATATTTCTTCATATCTAAGTTATATGATATTTCTGTTTATCTAAGTTATATAATATTTCTGTGTGTCAAATCAAGTTATTAAAAGCAATTCTAATTGTATACATGACTTACAGGTTACTTAACAGGTTTAGCAAAACTTATATTGATTTCATTTAAACTTTATGTTTTATTTTTTTTTTTCTTTATTCACATCAGTGAACTTTGGTTTTTCCATTGGTATTGGTGATGTAACACCAGGTCAAAGCTTGATTACCGCCAAAGAAACTTTGTTGAAAGCTGGGTATTTAATTTTTTTCTGTATTGTATAAAATATATATATATATATTTTGTTTAAATATTAAATTATGATTTATTTTAATGATCAATTAAATCAACTGGTAGTGGATTGCTGATGATACTAGTAATGCAACTTTCGGTAGGTTAAAGATTCAGATAACTTGTACACCTTTGGAAGTACGCCAAACCTGTTTTTTTAATATGACAGCGTTGTTTGATAGTTTTTTTTTTGAAGTTTTGGACTAAAAAAGCCTAATAAAAAAAGAGTAGTTTTAGTTGACTGTAAGCTCTACCTCATAACCTTTGGGAAAGTGAACTTAATTATTAAAAAAAACTAAATCAATTGAAAATATTTTTAAGAAAAATTTACTTGATGTGGAATGGGAGTTATTAATAATTTTATGGATGAGAGTTTTGAGTTACTTGGTGTGGATGGTAGTTTTAAGTGACTTAACTTAGATAGAGTTTTGAGTGACTTGATTTTGATGAGAGTTTTTAGTAACTTAATGTGTATGGTAGTTTTAAGTGGCTTGATGTGGATGGGAGTTTTAAATACGTTGATGTTTATGGAAGTTTTTGTGACTTCATGTGGATGGTAGTTTTAAATGACTTGACGTTGAATAAAGTATTGAGTAAGGCAGTCAAAAATCGCAAAAATGCTTGTCTGAGTTTTCGTCGAATGAGTGGGTGGGCACCCGGGTACGCGTTAAAAGACAATGTTTTTTTGTAAAAGTTTTCATTAATTTTAAAAAATTAATGAAAACTTTTAAAAAATTTCATATAAATCTAAAAAATTTCATATAAATCTAAAAAATTTTAAAAAATTTCATATAAATCTAAACTTTATTTTACATTAAATGTCCAGGTTACACAACTACGGTTACTCCCAATTATGGTTAAGAAAAACTAAAATGTCTTCTGTTTCAGGTGCCAATGATGCACGCTGTCGATTGACCACATATCTAGCAGTTGAAAATGTGCATTCTGCTGGCACCAAAGTCACAGGGATGCACATGTACTTGTGAGCCAAAACAGAAAGCTTTGGTTAATGTTTGGTGTTATCTTGCCAAAACTCTTAGATATATCCTTAGACAGTCAATGACGTTTCCAAAAGGTAAGACACCAATTCATCCATATATCCAAACCCTTTGTTGGCTGGGCACAGCAATGCTAGTTCATCAAAAACATTCTCCTTTGGTAAGTCCGGTTCTAAATGATCCTGTGCTCGCTTTGGCATCGGTTCTTCTGCTACTACTTCTATATTTCCTTCCATTACTGGCATAACAATAACTTCAATTTTGTCTCTAATGGCAGAGTATTTATGTTTTATTTCGAATAGGGTCTTCAAAAAATTTTAAAAATTTATAATGTGGATCTAATACAGATGCTCTTTGTCTAGGTAGTACACTGAATTTTTGTGGATAATATCGCTTTGTTATTTCAGGATCAATAACATTTCTGCAATTATTGGCAGCAGTGCATTCACCTGGTTTTGCTGCTTGAACATTTTTTAGAACAATAGACAACAGTGGATAAACTAATGACAACAAAGGATTTTTCTGACCAGATGACATAGTTGTTACCTGCTTTAACGGTTTCAGAATGGGTGTAATGGCTTGCACAAGCAACCAGTTTTCATCTGTCATTTGTTGAATTAAGGCATTTTTTTTTTGTAAAATTTTGGTCAGACAGCACAGCTTTAATCACCCAACGTAACTTCACTATTCGCTCTACATGTCCAATGTGGAATCCCATGGAGTAGAGCAGTCTATGATAACTTCTAATGTTTTTTCATCATCCTTAGATCTCAGTGCTGTTTGTTTGTTATGCAGTTCCTGCATTTCTAATGTACTTCGCTTAAAGTGTGTCGCCAATTGCCTTGCGGCCTGAATCATATTCACAATTGCTGGAAGTTTCAGACCAGCTCCAATGGCTAACTGTAGCACGTGAGCAAAACAGCGTTGATGCGGCTGTTCATATTTCAACAAGCTAAGGAATCCATCACCTTCAACTAAACTTATTGGGTGTGCATCACAAGCAATGAAGTCTGCTATATTCTGATCCAAAACTAGTTCTCTTTCTTTCGTCATTTTAGGCCGCGAAACTGTAAAGAAAAGAAAAAATGTTTGGTGTGCCCAAACTCCTAATGCCATCAATATCTATATGATGTGTTCCAGTGAGATGGTGTTGGATAGTGCTTCTGTTGCCACCTTTCGCTGTCAAAATCGCCTCACATTGCTTGCACTTCACGCTGTTTTTATCAATTTGGTCTGCATAAGTCCACACTTTTGATACTTTACCCATTTCTTTTTTCTATAAAATTAGTGTTTTAAAATGTTTTTAAAACCTAATTAATGTTTTTAAAAGTAAAGCATAAAGAAGAAAGAACAACAGATAGCTTTTATAAAGCTTTAATTGGTTACAAATTGATGAAATTTTGTTATAACATTTTATTTATTTACAATAAACTTTCCGAATGTTTTTGTTAAATTTTTTATTTCAATTAATGATTGAAAACTTAAAAAAAAAAATTTAGAATTGATAATATGTAAATTAAAACATTTTGTTTTTTTGCATGGACAAGAGTTACCTGTCATTTGATAATGCTGCTTGGGCAGTAACCAACAGGCGGGTACCCGGTTGCCCGGGTACCTGTTGACAGCTTTTGTATTGAGTGATATAAATTTGATGGGAGTTTTAAGTGATTTAATGTAGATATTAGTTTTAAGTGGCTGGAAGTGGATGCGATTTATAAATGAGTTGATGTTGATGGAAATTTTTAGGGATATAGAGTTTTTAGCAAAGTAAATGTATAGTTTTTAGCAAAGTAAATGTAAATATTCAGAAACTTGATGTGAAAAATGCTTTGGTTACACAAAAAAATCAAATAGAGATTCAAATTTTACTTAGTAAAACAAAATCTTCATACAAGATCTAGAGATTTTTTTTGGGACTTGATAAAAACTGGATGAAGTTGAAACATGCATTGTTTGTTTTTTTAACAAAAATTTACAGAAATATATATATATATATATATATATATATATATATATATATATATATATATATATATATATATATATATATATATATATATATATATATATATATATAATTTTATTGTTATAACAAATGTGTTATAACAATAAAATTATATATATATATATTTTATTGTTATAACAAATTTTATAGTTATAACAAATGTGACAAGTTTATTGAGGAATACAATAATGGTATGCTACAGACTCAACCTGGCTGCTCACCTGAAGAGACACTTGAGGTTAGAAGATATTTTTTTACTTTTTTACTTTTTTTTTTTTTTTTCTTTTTTTTTTTCTTTCTTGATTCGGTTTTTATATATATATATATTTTTTTATGAGTTATAAGATAAGTAGAAATAGTTTTTATGAGTATAAGGTAAGTAGAAATAGTTTTTTGTCATTATAAAAACAATTGATTAATTGCTTTTACGAAAATGTTTTTTTATCAATTTATATTTTAATTTACATTTATTAATGTAAAGATATATTATATAAATAAAGAAAAAACATTTTCGTAAAAAGTATAATATCAAATAAGATTATATTATAATTACAAGTTTGGAGTTAATAGAGAGTTAAATAGCAAAAACACAGTTGACAGAAGACTTGACTGACAGTTGACAAAAGACTTGACTGACAGTTGACAGTAAAAGACTTTAAAAACTGTAAACTGTATAAGTTAGGAAAACATGAATACCGGAAAGAGTTCCAAAGCATTGATGTTCAAAGAAAAAGAGTAGATAAACAAAAGATCGTTGGACATAAAAGAAGAGGAACAGTTAAAGAATGCAATTTGGATGATTGAGAAATCAGGAAATTAAGTTTTGTGATGATAGCTTGCTTGAGCTGTAGCTGTGGTAGTTTTTAAATAAACGAGAAAAAGATAAAACCTTACAGCAGTTGGAAAGAGACTCAAGTTTCCAACTTATTTATGATAGAACTTATAAAGGTTAACTAGTCAGTAGTAGAACGAGATCAGAAGATCAGAATCCATATTGATTATCAGAAAGTAAATTGTTAGACTCAAGATGAGTCTAACAAGTTAATTAACAAACTTCTAATCCCTAATTGTAATATAAGGATTAGAAGACTTTTCTGGTAGAATGATTAGAAAAATATAATAATAATAAATAGATAAGATCGGATGATAGTTAGAGGGATCTAGCAATCTCTAGATTTTTTAAAAATCTGAACTACCGATGGCATTTTTAAGCAGTAAGGGATTTTCGCATCAGATTCAGTGCTTGTTAAATACTTGTAATAGTAATAAAGAGGCAACTGGAATGTTGTCAGTACCACAAGCTGTAGAAGAGTTTCAGATTTTAGTAATTGAAGTATGAGTTAATGTCAAAAAATAGTTTGTTAACCTTTTTCTTTAAGATAACAATCAAAAGGAACTTGATTCAAGATGCAAATAGCCTAGTCTTTTGAAGAGACTTGCCTAATGACAGGATTTTCCAAAATCTAGAACTCTATAATTTTAAGAAAAAAGGAAAAAAAAAACCTTAAAACTTAAAAATCATAAACAAATTTTTTTAAGTTTCATGACTAATGAATGTCAAAATATTCAACTGATATTATATATGTACTAATATATATTCAACTGCACATGTTTTCACTTATATATATATATGTATGTATATATGAATCTTGTGTTAAATCCACTTAAAATCTTTCATATCTTTCAAAATATTACTGATGAGGTAACCTATAATATATATATATATATATATATATATATATATATATATATATATATATATATATATATATATATATATATATATATATATATATATATATATATATATATATATATATATATATATATATATATATATAGACACACACACACACACACACACACACACACACACACACACACACACACACACACACACACACACACACATTTGTAGTAGTTTAAAAAATAATGTATTGAATTTTTTATTTTAAAAAATAACATTAAAATATTTACATAATGAACTCATTTTGTTTCATTATTAAATTATCAATTAAATTTTAGGCAATCATTTTACGTGAGTTATCAGTAATAAGAGAACATTGTGGTAAAGCTTGTCTTCAAGAACTTCATCGAAGTAACAGTCCTCTTATTATGGCTTTATCTGGTTCTAAAGGTATATTTTTACGAAAGTTACTTTTACTGTAGTTTTTAAATTTATATCTAATTATTTTTTTTAAATTAGGTTCTTTTATAAATATCTCTCAAATGATTGCTTGTGTTGGCCAACAAGCTATCTCCGGACATCGAACACCTGATGGATTTGAAGGAAGGTCATTGCCTCATTTTAAAAAGCATTGTAGGAAATGTTTTTCATAATAGTTATAATATTTTGATGGTGACTGCAACGGACAATAATTCATTTGCTGCTGTTGATTATCTTGCATTTATTTCTTTAGCAAAGATTCCTGCTGCAAAAGGTTTTGTTGGGAATAGTTTCTTCTCTGGTATGACTCCAACAGAATTTTTTTTCCATACTATGGCTGGTCGAGAAGGCTTAGTGGATACAGCTGTTAAAACTGCTGAAACAGGTTATATGCAACGTAGGCTTGTTAAGGTACTTTTTTAACAACCTATTTTTTTACTTTTTTTTTAGTTATTTTTTACTTATTAGATTATCTTTAAAATAAAAAATTGTTTATTTAGATTAAAAAGAATAGATTCAAAATAAAAATAAAAAACTGCATTTATTGTGACTTTTTTTAAAATAAAAATAAAATTATTTTTCTCTTTCTTTTTCTTTTTTTAACAAATTAAATGAATTATCAAGTAATTGTAGGTTTATAGATTTTAATAATTTGTCAAGTAATTGTAGGTTTGTGCAAATCCTAAACATAGTTATAATACAAAGCAGAATACTCATTTAATGAAGAAATTATAAAAATAATTGAATGCTAAAAGCTTGGTATTGAAATTATTTAATCATTTTTTAAATTGTATTAATAAAGTCAAAGAAGTGAAGAAGTGTTAGCCTCAAAGGCTAACACTTCTTCATTTCCAGTAACTTCTGGGGTACCACAAGATTCTTTGTATTGTACTGTTTCTTATCTTTATTAATGATCTTCCTATTGAACAATTTTATATCTATAGTGAATCTACACTAACAACACAACTCCTCTCTGTACAAAATTTCAAAACTTTTTAAAATAGGCAACCAATCTTGAATCTGATTTCTCCTCTGTAACAGGGTTTGCAGTGACTTGTAAATTTTAAACAAATTTTAATGTGATGGTTCTTGAGCTGTTGTTTTTGTCTTTGTTGAAAATTCTGTCTCCTTTATAATTCCCTGGATTCATTTACACCATGAGCTATCATGACTTGTTTCATAAACCTAACCTAAATCTCATGTGATTAGTCTCATTTAGCTGAGTTGGATCTTTTTACTGGAATTTCATGTCCAAAAAATTTTTTTTACCCATTTTTTTCTTGAACATTAGTGCTTTGGAATTCTCTGCGGCCTTAATGTTTTACTGACTCAGTTTTTCAGTGCTTTCTTCTAACTCTTTTCTGTTTTAACTTTTCTGTTAACTCCAATCTCAATTAATTGTTGCTTGCAGCCTTGTTAGGAGTGAATTAGTTGAGAAAGAAAAACAAAAAATTAAAGAAAATGTAAATAAATTATTCTAAAAGGAAGTCATTATACAAAAAATGAATGTAAAAATTCTAAATTCAAATTTGATATTACAAAAGACATCTTGATAACCTTTTTGTATGAGATATTATTATAGTTATGTAAATTATAAGCATATATTTCTAGCATAAATTCTAACAATAGTTAACATTTAAAATCTAGTGTAATCGAAAAAGTATTTCATTAATCAAGATGGCCTCAAACAGTACTTATTGAAAAAAAGTTTCAATTTGCATACTTTTAATTGTCAGGAATCAAGTATTAAATTAAATTTAAAGTCGAATATCTTATAATCAAAAATGATTCTAAAAATTTCAAATCTTATATTTGAACCAGATATGCAAATGCAATTTTTATACTAAAAATCTGTTTCAAAATATCTTAACTCTTTGCAATAAAGTTTCAAAAATATTGCACTAACATCACAATTAGCATTATGATACATTTAACCAAAATCATTATAAAGTCACAATGTTATATCAAATTAAATGGTACAAGGTATGGTGTAATTTATTATTTTTGTTTTAGTCATTGGAGGACTTATCATTACAGTATGACTATACTGTACGTTCTTCTATGAATGATGTAGTTCAATTTACTTATGGCGAAGATGGTTTAGATCCAGTATGTATGGAAGGCAAAGATAAACCTTTAGATATTGAGAGATTGTTCCATCATTTAAGGGTATTACTTTTTTTATGGGTAGTAGGGTAGAGCAAGTTAAGATGTACTATAACTCTAATTAAAAATTAAAAGCCATTAAGTACTTTATATTTTTAAGTATGTTGTATCTCTAATGATTTTATTATAAAAGTTATATCATTGTATTCACTATTTTGTTTTTCCTCAAGTGTTTTCCCCAAAATAAAGATAATAAATAGAAAGTAGGTAGATAATACTAAAAAAGTATATCATAATAGAGTATAGATGGTTAATAAATAAATAATAGAGAATTTAAGAAAAAAATTAATACTTTTTCTGGTACTTTACTATTATTTAGTGTACGTATCCTTGTAATCATGAAAAGTCATTAAACACAGAAGAAATATTAAAACTTTCTGAAAATGTTTATAATGAATCGATCAGTGTACAAAAATGTGGTTCATTGTTGATTCAAGATTTAAGGTGATTTTTTTTTAATAAAGTTCTGTTTTAACTGATATTCTTAATATATGTATTATTATGCTTGTGGGCGAAAAATTATGATTTAAGCCCGTACAAAGTACTCTTGTAACTTTACGAGATTTTATAAATTAAAGCATTTTCTAGTAATAAAGGCATTAAGTTATATGTGTATATGTATATATGTATGTATATATATATATATATATATATATATATATATATATATATATATATATATATATATATATATATATATATATATATATATATATATACATACATATATATATATATATGTATATATGTATACATATATATATATATAAATATATATATATATGTATATATATATATATATATATATATATATATATATATATATATATATATATATATATATATATATATATATATATGTATACATATTTATATATATATATATATATATATATATATATATATATATATATATATATATATATATATATATATATATATATATATATATATATATGTGGGCTATTCCACATCGGAAAATGAAAAAGTAGTTAAATTTTATTCTTTTTTTTTTGTCAACTTTTAACAAATGAATATTAAAGTAGACATATGAAATTTAACTTAAAATATATCTTTAATACTAAAATTTAAATCATTTTTATACCTCCGAAGTTAGGGTTTTTCTCATTGTTTCTTGCATGATAAAAAAGTTATTATTTTAAAATGTTACTTTAACCATAAATTTATTTGCATAATCAGAATTAATTTAGTGTGAAAATGTTTAAATTGTTGTTGGTCAAATTAAATACTTTATAAAATATATATACTTTAAGAAAATAATTTTCATGTAACATAAGTTAACAAAAGCATAAAGTTTTATTTTTTTTTAAATTTAGTTAAAAAAACTTTAGTTGAAAAAAGTTTTTTAATATTATATGCAAAAGAATATTAAAATTTATGTTTTACATTTAAAGTTATGACCTAAACATTAAAGCAATTTTTTTACCTTGTTTTCAGTGTATCGTAAATTAAGTGGCATTTTCAGTAATAAGTTTGCCCTCTTTTGGCGAGACTAAAAACTTTTTAGCTTATTTTAATAATTAGACTGACAGCTTTTATACAAAACGGCTAAAAGTTTAATTTACAGTTTAAATAGGCTAAATTTTTGATAAAGTTGTTGCACATGTAACGTAAGTTTAAAATGGAATTGCTCATATATATATATATATATATATATATATATATATATATATATATATATATATATATATATATATATATATATATATATATATATATATATATATATATATATATATATATATATATATATATATATAATTACAGAAGAGGTGAATTAGCAAATATATATAAATATATGATTACAGACGAGGAGGCTACTTATTTGTTGTTATAACCCTCTCTCAACTCTATAACTCCGAAACATGAACCTTGACAAACAAGGGTGCTGCGCGGAGAAACGAGTTGAGCATAGTACTACTAGTCGTGGGGATTAAACTCAGAACCTCTCGCTCATGAAGTGAGCGCTACACCAATACCACCATTAACTATTAAAAATTTAATTTACAGTTTAAATAGGCTATATTTTTGATAAATATGTTGTTTGTGTAATGTAAGTTTAAAATAGAATTGCCCATATTTATATATATATATATATATATATATATATATATATATATATATATATATATATATATACACACACCCACACGCAATGCAATCTCTCTAATTCGAATCTCCTTAATTAGAAAACCTCCATAGTTCAATTAAATGCAAAGTCACCGTGAAACGCGTTTAAGAAACTCTTATGTTTAACTTTCTATAATTCGAATCTCTATAATTTGAAAACCTCCGCAACTCAAATGGATTTTTAGACCTGTCAGTAAGATTCTCTCTGTAAATCGAACTTTTTAATTTCTGGCACGTAAAAAGCTCATTAAACCGTCAAAATCTTTTTTCAAATTTCGAATGTTGTGAGTTTTTGAAAAAACGATCAGTGTAAATTATCTTCTACTGTTTAAAAATAATAATGGCATCAAAGAGACATAAAGAAAACAATTTAAAGCAGAAATAAAAAACTCTAATGAAATTAAAGAAAGGAAAAATAAATAAAGAGGTTTAGAAAATTTTTGATATTCCACCAAACACTCTTAACCTGGAAAATAAATAAAGATAAAATCTTTGCTCTTGACGCTTTTTGTCAAGGAAATTTGACTAAACAGGTGATAGTTTATTCGTATTACCTTGTAAACAAAGCTGTACTTAAATGGTTCAAATGAATGAAAGTTGATAATGTACCAATTAGTGGCTCGCTGCTAAAATAAAAAGCTTTATATTTTGCAATACAGTTATGCTTCAAAAATTTTGCAATAGAGTTATGCTTCAAAAATTTTCAAGCTTCGGAAGAATGGCTAGACTAGTTTAAGAAAAAGCAAACTAATTTGGAGATAATTTGGCAAAGGTAAATCGTGTCTTTAACATGAGTTTACTAGCTCATAAAAGACTATCTACAATTACTGACTTTTTTTTTCAAATTTAAAAGTTTAAAACACATAATATATATTACTTTTAGGCCTAAGAATTACTAGTTGTTTGTTTGTTTGATA
Source organism: Hydra vulgaris (assembly GCF_022113875.1). Classification (NCBI taxonomy): domain Eukaryota; kingdom Metazoa; phylum Cnidaria; class Hydrozoa; order Anthoathecata; family Hydridae; genus Hydra; species Hydra vulgaris. The sequence continues at coordinate 75,565,380 of NC_061157.1, forward strand.
TTTATTTGTTACTTTGAAAAGAAAATTAAAAAAAAAAGTCAACTTTCTTTAATTCAAAAATTTCTCTAATTCGAACTTTTATTTTTCCCCATAAAATTTGAATTTTATAGGGAAAAATAAAAGTTCTAATTGTACTGTAGCAGTAATAAAAGTACTTTTTTGGTAGACAGTGCTCAATACAAAAAAAAAGAGCAAATATATTTAAGTATACAATAGTTTGTTGCCCTCCTCTAGCAGGTCTCAAAAATGGTACAAGGGGCAGCGATGTCCGACTAAATTAAGCGCTATATATATATATATATATATATATATATATATATATATATATATATATATATACACACACACACACACACACACACGCATAATGTGACACCAATACCAATTGAATTCATTAGTTTCATTAAAAACCTTGTGAACTTTCTTTGTTTGGTAGATTCATCAGACATAGTTTGGGTTCCAAAAATACCCCATAAATTTTTTATTGGTTTTAGGCTTGGTAGCAGCCATTTAATTATGTTTTTTTAAAAATTGTTGTACCACTATGATTGCATTTTAGCATCTTTATCTTGTTAAAAATAAATTGTTCCAGATGCAATTATTAAGTGGGTTGATGCGCAATTTTTGCAAGTTGTCTTTTGCAAAGTTGCAAGTTTTGCAAATTTTGCAAAGTTGCAAGTTGTTTTGCAAGCTGTCATAGCTTCAATATTGAATATGAATAAAGTGAATGAATAAAATTCTATAAAGTAACTAAAAATGAATGTATGATGATAGTAAATGAATAGTATTATATGAAAGTAGTACTATACATACATATATATATATATATATATATATATATATATATATATATATATATATATATATATATATATATATATATATATATATATATATATATATATATATTACAATATATATATGAGAGTCCTACAAAGTAACTAAAAGTGAATAAAAAATGATAAGGAATAGTAATAGAAGTGAATGAATAATGAAAAGCGAAAGTTATACTATATAAGTCACTAAAAGCGGTTAATTAAATAATAAAGAAAAGTATTTCAAAGTAAAGTGCAACATATAAACAAAATAAATTAGCAAATAAGATAAATTACCGCCAAATTATTTCAATCTTTTACAAACAATCATGGTTTTAAAAGTTTCAACTGCTGAATTGTACCTTTTGCGAAATTCACCAGACCTGCTTGCTCTTTGTAAGACTAATTTAATTTTAATTTAGTTGTTTCTTCTTTAGATATTAGTATTTATTGCTATTATTTTTTAATTTGCAAAGACTTCAATAGTCATGCTTGCTTGCATGCATGCTTGGCCTGGACTTTTACTCACATATCAGTTCACATATTTGTGAAATCAGGTTTAAATTCTCTCATTCACTTACAATCTTTTTGTTCTTCATCCTTCTCCTTCTTCCCAAGACATTTTTTTTTTACCCAAGCTTGCGCCAAGTTTCTTCTTGATCTCTTTTTTCAAATCATGGTATGCTTTTTAATCAAATTGATTACATCTATGTTGTTCTACATCAGATTCACCCATCAGATTCACCATTTCATCACACTTCTTACAACTACTTTAAAGCTGAGCTTTTGGTTTATAATCTTCTGGATTCATCATGGATGCTTTTATTTTTTTATGCTAGCTTCGATTCAAGCTTTAGCATAGTTACCATGGTTGCAGCTGCTATTTCTTATCATTTCTTTCATCTTCTTTTTCACAAGAATAAATCTCTGAAGAACAAACATATTTTTTCACAAGAACAAATGTGTTTTTATCAATTCAAGAAATTGATGTTAAAGGTATTGTCTCATTCCAAGGCTGGTCTTCTCCATAAGCTTGCTTTATAAGATGCATCTGAGAAAGTTTTTAAAGTTATTTAATCCTTTCCTTTTAATTGCATTAATAAAGACGTTCTTGATGGTCAACACTTTTTTCATTTCCAGTTACTTTTAGGTATCTCAAGGTTTCATCTAGGTTTCCTGTGTTGTTCCTCATTTACATAAATGATCACCCGATTAATACTCTAAAGTATATGCTATTGACTTAACTGCTAATAAATTATTAATTTATCTATTATCAGTAGTTTTTACTCTTAAATTAACTATATATTTTCTGGGATCATCAACTAATGACCTCTCATAAAGCTATATGTACAATCCATTGCAATATTAGTGTCTTCTTTTTTGCATTCGCCATTTACTTACTCATGATTTATAGACGCAGGGGATATAATCATTCAACCGTGTATGGCATACTGTTATCATAATTTTTAGCCTAATTCTTTTAATAATAAAAAACCATACCCATTAATAAAATATCTAAAATAAAAAATGGTTTAAAAAAAAGGAAAAAAAAAAAGTTAGTGACAAATTTTTATTTCAAATAAAGTTGTTAAGGCACAATGTTAAGAAGCAATGTGGTTATGATGATGCTATTATCATCATTGTCTTAAATTGTATTAAACCTTTTAAGGCGGTTTAATTTAACAAAATTATGAAAAACAATTAGAATTTCCCTGTAAACCCCCATAAAGTTTATTTGTACTTCCTTAAGAAAATAGATCATCCACTCCTCTTGTATAAAGAAAATAGATCATCCGCTCCTCTTGTATAAAGAAAATATGGATAATATTGTGTTTCTGTTTTATATAGAAAATCTATATAAAGCAGAAATCTGCATTATAACAGAGAACTATTTTTTTTGAAAACAGAAAATAATTAAATACTTTGCACAATCACATATTATAACTGAAAATGTTTTTTAATTCTAAATAATATAGTTAAAATAAAAACAGATAACATTCATTTTAATTATAAAAATAGTTAAAATGTAGTAGCAAATATAGTATAAAAATTACTTATTAAAAAAAAAAAAGAATTTATAAATAATTTTATTGAAAACTTATTCTTCAATTTTCATTTTTAAAATAAATTAAATTTAAATAATTAAATAGTTTGATAGAAGAAAAAAAAACATTCGGCTCAATTAAAAAATTGATCATACTTTTATTTGCAAGTGCTTAAAATTTTCTGTAAATTTTATGCTAAACATTTACATGTTTGCTGATTTGTCAAACCTTGCTAACTAAAACACAAAACTGTCATTAAACTTAAACACAACATCAAAATGTTTGTGTTAATTATTTTTTGCTAATTATTATTATTATTATTATTATTATTATTATTATTATTATTATTATTGTTCATACCACTTATTTTCTTCAACTTAGCAATTATTATTGGCGTTTTTTAAGGGTTTATTTTTTTAAGCTTTCAAATCACGTTGTGTGGGCCTGAGTTTTTATTTATTTAGAGGCTAATTGCAATAAATATATACAAATACGTCAAAACTCAGACAAGTCTTTTCTTTTTTAAATGCAGCTTATTTATTAAACAACTTGAATCTCTGCTTCTCTGTTTAAAAAAATTTATATCCATTGTAATAAAAATTTGATATCCATTCTAATAATTATAATTTTTTTTCTCAAATAAATTAAATAAAAATATTTATATTTTTTAATAAAAGTAGTATGTTCATAAACTTTATCTTGAATCAGCAAATTTCTATGATTTTTGGTTGATTATTACACTGTTGCACATAGTTGTGTTGCAGTTGATTTGTGTCTTTATAAATAATATTACATTGTTATTTTTTGATGAAGTAATTTTTTATACATCCTAAACGTATTTTAGAATGTGTAAAACATCCCAAAATATATTTAAGAGTTTGCGGGAGAAAAAATGTTGCAGCATGTAAAAGAATTCCATTAATTTTTAATTGTATGTCATAATATTTGTTAATATGGTTTGTGACTCTGTGTGTGTGCATATGCAACTCTTGGAAATAAGAAAAATGAGGTCAGCAATAATTTGCTGACCTCAATCTTTTAGAGGTTGGCATAAGGTAAGCAAAAATAATGATACAAAGGTCTTGTCATTAAACATAGAAGCAAGGTCAGCATTTTTTTCTTGACCTCAAACACTTTTATGTCGGTAGTTAGGTTGGCATTGCCAAATGCCGACCCTATTTTTGAGGGTTGCGTATGTATATTTGTATTTATACTATGGCATATATAGATATATATTTGTTGACTTATTTTGCCTACCTAAATCCATGCAGTTTTTTTTTTGGCAATAAAGAATAAAATGAAGAATCATGAAAAAACTTTTAGTTTCCCTAACTCAAAGCCTTAAAAAGAAAGAAACTTTTAGCTGCCTTAATATAAAGTCCCAAAAAGAAAGAGTTTGTTCAGAAGTAAAAAAGACAAACTTTTTTGAAAGCTTAAATTTAAATAATTTGAAAGCTTAAATTTAAACTTTACTTATGTTTTTATATTATTAAAACGCATTTAAATAAAGTAACAAATCACTGCTAATGATTTTTTTTAAAAAGTATTTATAAATATTATATATATTTTTTTATCTATATAAGTATCTGTTTTTTATTATAAATGTTTTTAAATAAAAAAGTTATATACACTTTTTAAAAAAGTATTTAATTTTTTTTTGTTTGTTTATATTACTGTGAATTAACAATCTTTTTTTTAACTTTTAAATATGCATATTTATTAAACAATTGTTAGATGTACGTTGATACTGTATTTAAAAGGGTTTGGTATAATATTATATTATAAAAACATTAGTAAAGATAAATGATTCAAAGTTATTTATTCCAAACATAATTTAGATAACCTTATTGTTATATTTATTATTTACTTTAGTAAGTTTTAATTTTATTTTTTTTTATCTTAGTTTTATCTTAGTTTTTTTTATCTTATTTTAAATTATTTTAGTTTTATTTTTCCTTATTTTTTTTTACAATTTTTTTTTTTTTTGCTTCTTTAGGGATAATTTTTATTTTTAAGTTTCTTTATAGTTATTTATTTTATAGTTATTTATTTTTAGCGCATTTTGAAAATTTATACAAAATTTCAGACATCCAAAATCCCAGATCCTAAAGTGCAAAGACAAGTTGTTTGGGCTGAATTTTTTTGAGTGAAACAAAATAATAAATGTATATCAAGAAAAACTTTGTTGTTTTACTCGTCTTCATAGCCAGTAAAATGTTAGCCAGTTGCTTTAAGTCTTTAAAATATATGCCACAATCTACAGGCTTTATAATTTATTCAAGCACATTTAATTCCAAAAAGTTTTAATATATGATGCCATTTTTTTTTTTTTTTGAATTAAAAAATAATATTATTTGTAAATATTATTTGTTATTTTTTTGATTTTTTTTTTAAATAAGTGTTATAGGAAGCTTAAAAAAGGTTTTTTTTATAGAGCTCGAGAACCAAATAAAACTATGATTTTAATGATATACTCCTAAATAAATATTTTTATGTAAACAATGTGAACTTTTTTTTTAGTTTATCTAAGCCGTTTATGGCGTTTTTGTTCTTCTATCGAAATGACCTTTTACAAATTCTTAAATTTTTAATTAATAGATATTTTTGGTAAACCACATCATTTATTAGAGATATTTGTTGATTTTTTGAATTTTTAGTTATCGATTTATAGATTTTACACTTAACAAATTTACAGACAGCTTTTCGTTAATTAAAGCAATATTTAATGTTTCATAGTAATAATTCAAGACAGGTGGCAATAAAATTATCCATTGGCCAGGTGAATAAAAAAAAGCAATTGTTTATACTCAGTAATTGGTCAGTTTTATGTGAATAAAACTTCAGCAATTTTGCTCAAATTTTTATTTACCTAAAGCTGAGCAATTACTCGTTTTCAGAGTAAATCGCTTAACATTATGTGAATAAAAATTTGAGCAATTTTGCTCGAATATTTAAACATAAAACTGAACAGTCACTCTGAAAATGCTCAGTAAAAGCAATTGTTTTTTTTTATTTATCTGGCCTAATGCGTTGCAGCCAGTGTTAAAAAACATCATATTTATTAATTCTTAATTTAAATGTCATATTTGGCAAGCATTTTACATAATAATCTGTCTCTTAACATAACAAACCAAAAAACTACCAAAATTGACAATAAAAAATTTTTCATTAATAAATTTCAATTTTAAAATTGACTTGATAATGCCTCACTTTTTTTACAAACTTTACCGATAAATGTTCAATTTTAAAAATAAAATAAGAAATACATGTTTTACTGAATGAATTTCATTAATTATATTCTTGCATGATAAAATAAGAATTTCAAGAATACTTGTACCCAATGAAAAATTTAGCAAAAGTTTATGCTGTTAATTAAACTTTCATAAGGTTAAATAATACAAAAGTTTATGCTGTTAATTAAACTTTCATAAGGTTAAATAATACAAAAGTTTATGCTGTTAATTAAACTTTCATAAGGTTAAATAATACAAAAGTTTATGCTGTTAATTAAACTTTCATAAGGTTAAATAATACAAAAGTTTATGCTGTTAATTAAACTTTCATAAGGTTAAATAATACAAAAGTTTATGCTGTTAATTAAACTTTCATAAGGTTAAATAATACAAAAGTTTATGCTGTTAATTAAACTTTCATAAGGTTAAATAATACAAAAGTTTATGCTGTTAATTAAACTTTCATAAGGTTAAATAATACAAAAGTTTATGCTGTTAATTAAACTTTCATAAGGTTAAATAATACAAAAGTTTATGCTGTTAATTAAACTTTCATAAGGTTAAATAATACAAAAGTTTATGCTGTTAATTAAACTTTCATAAGGTTTTACAAAATAATTTTTTTAACAGAATCTTAATAAGGATAATAATCATTTAATTACAATAAATAATATAACACAAAAATAACACAAAATAATATAACACAAATATAACACAAAATAATATAACAATAAATAAAACACAAAAACAGTTTATAGCAATAGACAAGCTTAATATGTCTGAAATATTTTATACATATTTTTAATGCTTTGCAAAATTTAGAAAATAAAAATCTTTTATATAATAAGTAACTTAACAAATTCTTAAGTAATAAAAAAATTCTATACGACGAGAAAAAGAATTTTTAGATTTCTTATTGAAATTCTACAATGACATCATATAGTAAAACTCTTTAGAATTAAATGTGCTTAAATAAATTATAAAATCTGTAGATTGCAGCATATATATTAAAGACTTAAAGCAACTGGCTTACATGGATAAGCTTTGAGTAAAACAAAAAAGCTAGTTTTTCTTGGTATATATTTGTTATTTTGTTTTACTCATAAAATTTCAGCTTAAACTTTCTTTTTATCATTCTCTTTAATATGAACACAACTTGTCTTGACACTTTGGGATCCTTTTAACAGCTATCGTTAAGTTTTCAAAATCAAATAGTATTTGTGTGGTCTTTGCATGAAATTGCACGCAAAATTGGAGGGGATTGCTAGGAGTTATGGAACTTACTGATGTATCTATGTTCTGAAATTGTTTTCAAAATTCAAGCTCAAGGATGTTTCTTATGCTAGGTTCATATCAAAAGCAATTTTTTTTATTTAAACATCTTTGCTTCCAACAAGGCTGTAAGCAACCACTAATTAGAGTTAAAAGTTACTGGAAGAGAAAAGATTAAGATTGTAGAGCAAGATAATGATTGACAGACGACTTATAAGATTGCAAATTATATGAATCAGGAAAGCAAGATAATAGAAGCGAATTCCAAAGAACTGATGTTCGAGGAAAAAAAACTAGTGGAATAAGTGTTTTTGGAGCACTTAGGAACAGTCACAGAAAAAGATAGAGACTTAATTAAATGACAAGTAACACAAGAATGAATTTTGGAAGATGACACAAGAGACACAAGCTCTTTAGAGTAGCGCCCACTATAGTATTTTTTAAAAAAGAGAAAAAGAAGCAACATTTCGACGATGTTATAATGGTTGTAAGTTGGCTGCAAGAGCAGGTCTAACTATGTTTACAATGCGTTTGTGAATCTTGTCTAAAGGAGATAGGGCATCATTAGAAGATCTGTATTCCATACAAGTATTCCATACAAGGTCGGATTTGAGATTTATAGAGATAAAGAATAGAATCCAAAGTAATAAAGTGTCGAGCTCAATAAAGAGATGCAACTTTAGCAGATGCTAATTTTGCAACGGATTTGTATATGGTTTTCAAGAAAGATTGGAAGTAAGAGTTAATCCTAGAAGATGAAGGGTAGATGATTCATTGAGTACATTACCATTCATAAATAAAGGAAGGTCTAAATTATTGTAATAACAATTGGCTGAAAAAAATTGAGTTTTATCTGAATTAAAGTTCACCAGCCACTGTGAGCCTCATGCTGTAGCAGAAATGAGATCCTTTTCATACTCAAATGCCCCTTCCCAGCAATCAGAGAGTTTTGGCTTCTTATCATGACATAAATAAATAGTAGTATCATCAGCAAACAGAGCCACCTTAGATGTGAGAATATCTGCAAGATCGTTAATGTAAATTAAATCAAGTTTAGGGACAAGGATTGAACCTTGAGGAACCCCTGAGGTTACAGAAAAAGAGTGCTTTCCATCAAGGACAACTTTTATACTACAATTGGAAAGGAAGGATTCAATAATCTTAAAGATGTTTCCAGATAAACCGTAAGAAGAAAGCTTATAGAGATGACCAGCATGTCAAACTTTATGAAATGCTTTAGAAATGTCAAGAGCGATAGCCTTAACATATTTATCTAATGGGCGATAAAAATCAGTAATAACTGTTAACAAATCAGCAGTAGAACAAGAAGATCAAAAACCATATTGATGATCAGAAAGTAAGTTAATAGATTCAAGATGAGAGACTAAGTGTTTGTTAATTAAAAGTTTAAAAACCTTGCTTATGATAGGAAGAAGACTAATGGGACGGTAGTTCGACGAATCAGATTGCTTTCCAGAATTTTTAAAAATAGGGATAACAGATACTGCTTTCCAGCAGGCTGGATAACAAGACTCTGATAAGCACTTGTTGAATAGTTTTGAAAGGATAGACGACAGCTCCGGAAAACACTTCTGCAAGACTTTAACGGCTATGTTGTCTGGGTCACAAACTGTAGAAGAGTCTAAGCAGGAATCACTTTAGATACAGAAGCTGGAGTGATATGAATGTCAAGTAATGGATCAATATGTTTGACGGCTAAATCAGGTAGAACGCAACTAGTGAAATTAAGAGATGATATTGACAAAAAGTTCTTAGTAAACAATTCAGCTTTGTCTTTAGGTGAGGTGACTAAGTCTGAACTATACATGAGAGATGGAATTACAGATTTGCACTTATTATTGATACTATTGAAGATTCTCCAGAAGTCATGAGAGCCTAATTTTTGTAATAAAATACGAGATTTCATGACCTGAGAATAACAGGCTTCGGCGTTAGACAAAAACGTTTTACAATGGTTTCTAGCAGTAATAAAAAGATGTCTGTTTTCTGGAGAATTATTGTGCTGATAGATATGTAAGTAATAGTTTCAATTGGCAATTGCAGCAGCTCAATGTGAGGAAAACCATGGAGAAGAGTGAGGCTTGACCTAGAATTTTTGAGATGGAATAAAAGATTCCATGCCATCCTGAATCCACATAATTATGTAAGAAACACATTTGTCAACTAGAAGACAAAAGATTTCTACCCAAGGGCCATCATGAAGAAAATCACTGAAAGAGTCCCATTCAGCTTTAATTTAATATTTAAAGATTCAGATACTGAGTAAACAGCTGCTTTATAATTTGACTGCTGCCCAAAGGAAAGAATTGAATTCAAAGAAGAAAGAAGTCTTGATTTTCTACTCTGTTTGGTAACTTTGGTTAAACTGTCCTGCTACTATGTGATGCTATGTTGACCATTTCAAAATATCTTCCGATTTTCTTAAGTAAACTTGAAGTAGTGAATGATAATTCTGAAAGAGCTTTAAAACTTGTATCAGAGTTTGTGAACATTGTTCACAATGAGGATAATTGTCAAGAACTTCTACTAGCTGTGCAGCAAAGAAGAGATCCAATCTCAGCTCCAAGGAAAAGTTGCACCTTGCCTGCAAAGCAATAGGCAAGCAGAGAAAAAAATAATATGATTTATATTTTATATTTATATATGGCTTTATATTATATTTACATATCATGATTTCAATATTTATATTGCCAAGTTATGTATTTTTTTTAATAGAAAACAAAGTGATATCAAATAATATGAATTATAATGAAATTTCCATAACTTTGGGGGCGTCCCTCCTCCAATGAAGGAGAGTGAGGGTAGTCTTTAAACATTGGGCGACGGTAGTCTTTGAACATTAAACAGTGAGGGTAATCTTTGAACATTGGGTGACGGGAGGGGGTAGCCATTAAAATTTTAAATAAAGGTTAATAATGCTTAGTTTTAATATTAATTTTCGTATTTGGTCTAAATATGAAGAATAAACCAGCATCAGTTATACATAGTAATGCATCATTATACGTAAAAAACCTGGTTTTTTTTTACACTTTCTCCAGATCATGTGGAATAAAAACCACCATGTTTCTACTTGGTCCTACCCTACTATTAATAACTAGTCCAAAATTTACCATATATACTACCATTCATAATTACTTGAATGACATTAACTATTTTTAAAAATGCTGTTTTTTATTCAACTCCTTTATATGTTTAATTTTTTTGAGGCTATTTTGGTTGGAATGCCACATATGACTTGTAAAAATAGAGGAAGTAATGACAAAATCAGTTTACTTGTACACTTAAAAAAGTTATTCTACACCATCGGAAAAAATGGAAAGCAATTTATTTTTCAGAAGAAAATGACAAAAAGCTTAAATCTAAAACATATTTTTTTTAAACTTGTGTAAGTTATTTGACTGAGTTCAAAAACAACTAAATATTGAATAATATGATTTAGCCTCCTTAATTACAAAATCTCTCTCCTATCAGATTTTTATGAGAGGAATTAAAAAATTTTAAAAAATAATGCCTAATTATGCATAAGATGAGGAAAAAACTTATTAGTTAGTGGCATAAATTTGACTTAGGCAAATTGGATAAGTTGTTGGGTAGAATGCCAAGAATATGCATGGTGGTCATTGTCTCTAAGGTTGATTAAAAGGCAAGTAAATTATAAATTAATCTAATGTGACTTAATATTTTTTTTTAAACCTAATAAATAAGAAGGAACCATATAATTCAGGTAGACTTTGCTAACAGTTTCTCTCCCAATAGTAAGTAAAACTTAGATATCTTATATCGAAAAGTATTACCATTCAAATAATTATGGACAGTAGTGCAGAAAAGTTGGCTTTCTGAGTTAATTTTAAAGGTCGCCACCAGACCTCTAAATTTTGATACGTTTTTATACAAAAATTGGACAGGCAGGTCCAAATCAATCATCAAAATCATGTCATCAAAATTTTTTCAGCAAAACTTTTTTTTATTCTGGTTGTCAACCTCTCCAGGTAGGACTTGAATTTTAAAAATTGATAAAATATGAATCTTTCTAATATAATCTATATTAGAAAGATTCATATATATATATATATATATATATATATATATATATATATATATATATATATATATATATATATATATATATATGTATATATATTTATGGTTTGCTTTAGGGACTTCTTTAAAAAATTAGTAAAAAATTTGAAGCTTTCAGAAAGTCTGTAAGTTTTTTGTTTTATATTTTTAAATATTTGTTTTAACTGTAGAATGGTGTTTAAACATATTTTTTCTTGTTTAGGTTGCTGTCAAATAGAAAAGGTATTTTGTTATATTAATGTTAGATGATATGTATTACAATCGTTTTTTAGATATTGACTTAAAGCTCATTCTGCAATGAAGCAAAATTAAGAAAGTCATTCTGGCTTATAATGCTAATGTTGATAAAACAGCACAGTTATTTATTACACAAATTAAAAATATTTTTAATTAAATTATAAATCTTATATTTATAGTTTAAAATTGTTTCATAAAATAGTTTATATATACAAAAATCTACAAATTGATTTTAATATTTTTTGTAATTTAAATAAAAATAAACATTATTTAAATATAATTATAAAAGTAACATTACATGAATCATTTAAAACATCAAGATGATTAAATATCAAGATCAACATAAAAATAGTTTGCAATTTCAGGAGGTAAAAATAGAGAAGTAGGAATATTTAGAGTGTGTTACATGACACCAGTTAAGGAAAGATGCTTAAGATTGTGTTTTAGGATTGGAGAATGATAATGATTATGATAAATATAATGATGATCATGGTGATCATGATACAAAATTCAAACTGCTTGTGTACCCATGCTCTCGGTAAAATTTTAGTTGAGTTTCCTTAAATATTTTCCTCTGAATTGTAGCAAGACCACCACTTCTTCCATAGATACCTATTAACCAACATAGGTTAGTACCCACCATGCAAAAGTAAAACAAATACCCATTACCCTACTGTAGTAACGGTAGTGTATATATCAATGCTTACCATGGTAAAAGATAATCTGTATCAATACCTGCTAAAATATCTATATAGATATTGTATACATTTTGACTTATAAAAAGTTATTTGAAAAAAAAAATGCTATTTTAAGTCTACAAAAAATATAAACTAACTTAATCAAATTTATAAACTTAAAAATATTTGTAAATAAATAAAGACAAACTGTATTACAACTTGTTATACATTATTTTTTATATTTTTGAATAAATTAAGATTTACTTTTATAATGTTATGAACAGGTACAGCTCATATAGCAGAAACTCATGTAATAAAAACTATAAATGAATGTGCCAAGCGATATTTACAT
>NC_061157.1:75583111-75673111 GCF_022113875.1 Hydra vulgaris
TAGTAAACTACTTCATATTTGGTAAACTTTTAACAATGCTTGTGTGCTTAAAAATCTTTGTAAAATTTAAATTTCGTTTTTACAAATTTAGTTGTTTATTTATTTTGTTACTTTTTTCGCTAATTTTTTCTTCTTCTTTTTTCTATGTGTATATAAAGATTACTTTGAGTTACTTTTTTAATAATTTCCTTGCAAATCTAAGTTATTTTTTTCCTATTTTTTTGTTAATTTAGTTATGATAGATTTCAAATTGAAATTTTTCAAGATATAATTTGAAATTATAATTTTTATTATTATTTCTTTTTATATATTGTTCGATTTGTCTTCTTTAGACATATATTAATTTAAAAAAATATTTAATGAATTTGTTATAATAAGAGTTTTGAACCTTTTTATTAAAACCATCAAAATTAAGGTTATATGGAATTATGGAGTTTTACGGTATATATTAATAATTTATTTTGCATCATAATTATATTATATTTTCATATCTTTATCATAATTATGTTATATAAATTATGGTTTAGAGAAAAAGCTAAAAAATTTTACAAATAAATTTTTTTTTAGGGTGAAGTTCTTGGTATAACAAGGTTTGGGCTTGCAAAAATGAAAGAAAGTGTTCTTATGTTAGCATCGGTATTAATTTTTTAAAATGAGTTCAAAAATTGATTTAAAATGTAATTGATTTTAAATATAAACTAGTATAATTTGAATTTTTGACCTTGGTTATAGTTTGAAAGAACTGCAGATCATTTATTTGATGCCTCCTATTACGGAAAGAAAGATGCAATAAATGGTCAGCAAAATTTTTTAAATCTTAATGTTAATATTTTTTTAACAAAATGTTCATTATTGTTAGCTTGCTAGGGACATCTAAATTTACTACAGTCATAAGTTTACAGTAATATATATATATATATATATATATATATATATATATATATATATATATATATATATATATATATATATATATATATATATATATATATATCAGGTGCGTTGTAAAAGGTTTGCAGATGCAGGGGGGGGGCCAGAGTTGTTAGGGGCCGACTAAAGAATTTTCTTTTAAAAGTTGTCTGTTTAAAAGATCATCATCACTTCTAACAAGGCTGCAAGCACCACTATTAGAGTTGGAAGTTACTGAAATAGACAAGTTGAAGTTTATAGAGCATGTTAACAATTGACAAATTACTTAAAAGATTGCAAATTATATGAATTAGGTAAGCAAGATGAAGGAAGCGAATTCCAAAGAACTGATGTTCAAGGAATAAAACTAAATTTTGGGAGCACTTAGCAACAGTCACAGTAAAAGGATAAGACTTTATTGAATGACGAGTAATAAGAGAACGAATTTTATTAGATGGCACAAGAAATGCCAGCTCTTTAGAGCAGTGTCTGGAAAAAGGTGGAAAAAAATTATTGCTTGGATAAGGTGTATGATAATGACTAACAAAGGCTTTCTAAAAAGAGATTCACAAAAGTGAAAAAGTTTTAAAAAAAACTTTATTTTTAAAAGTTTCATTTTGAAATGATTGAAAAAAGATGTTACTAAAAAATATTCAAAAGAAACAAACATTTTAAACAACAGTCTTAAAAAGACTTCTTTAAAAATTATTTTGAGATAAGCTAAAAATTTTAGTTCTTTTCTAGGGCAAAATTGTTTACTTGTAATATTTTGCAATGACTGTTAGTACTACAATTTAAAAGGCACATAAAAACAATTTTTAATATACTTCTCTAACAAAGGCGTAGACAGATTTTTTTGTTGTTCGAGGTAACTTCTAGACATGGAGCAAACTCCAAACATATTTTTATACTTACATCAAATAATGAGGCTTTGCAAAAATTTGCGATGATTAGAGGCTGGGAACAAAAAAGCCCTAAATTTTTCTCATATATATATATATATATATATATATATATATATATATATATATATATATATATATATATATATATATATATATATATATATTGTATTTAACCTGATAATTGGAAGTTTGAAAATTTAATTTTCTACATATATATTGTTAAATATATATGTTCAAAATAAAACTTTCTTTTATATTCTACAAATATATTTTTATAATATATATATATATATATATATATATATATATATATATATATATATATATATATATATATATATATATATATATATATATATATATATATATATATATATATATATATATATATATGTATATGTATATGTATATGTAACATTTTAATTCAGGTGTAAGCGAATGTATTATTATGGGTATACCAATGAACCTCGGCACTGGCATGTTTAAATTAATTCAAAAATATCTTTTCATTTTTCTATTTATTTGGTGTTTGCTTTTGTATTATACGAGAAGTGAACTTTTAAAACGTGAATAAACTGATTTTGAGAAATCGACGACGAAATTGACTATTTATAGGCTCACAACAACAGAAATTTTCATTTTCTCAATCTCTTGTTTAGACCAAGTATTTATTATTAGATCTAATATTTAAATAGATGTTAGATTTAAGTTTATAAATAATTGATTTTGTAATAAATTCAAAATTTTTATTTTTGCAATTAAGCACCATTAAAATTTCACTTCTCTTATATAATACAATGTAAATATATATATATATATATATATATATATATATATATATATATATATATATATATATAAACAAAGTAATGCTGTATTTATATAATCTAATATAATATGTAATACATATATATTATATGTATTATATACATACTGTTTAAAATAATAATAAATTCTATACATATATACTGCCGTATATATCAGCCCTTGGAGTTACGGTCGGCATTCGACCATTTTGAATTAACTGCCTATACATATATTTACTTTTTATTTACTTTTTCAGAATACAAAGTTTTGTTATTAGTTGTATTAAATTGTACGCTATATTGTATAGTGTTAGTGTTACCATTAGTGATTCTGTACATCAAAGTGCCTAATTAACATACATGTATATTTCAGAGATTTTATTTTTTTTAGCGTCATTTTCTCACACACCTGAATGATTTTTATTCTTTTCAACCCTTTAAAATTTAGATTATTTTAAATCTACCGGATAAAATTGTCATGAAAAATAAATATTTGCGCAGTCTTTTTAAATATGGTCCCAAAGAAGATATAATGGCTGCAATTATCTACAAAATATGAAAAATTTATTAGTAGTTAATTTATTAGTAAAATTTTATTTATTAGTAAAATATATATTTATTAGTAAAAGAATTTATTAGTAGTTATTATCTGCGAAAGAATTGTAATTATCTAAATTTTTTTAGTACGTTTTTTAACTTTAAATACAAATATTTTTTATGGGTATATTTGACGCGTTGAATATCTATATATTGTATATGACGCGTTGAAAATCATCACGAATATATCTCATTTTACGAAATTAAGGTCTGACGAAAGAAAATGAAATCCCTGAATTGCATAGAAATTAATTAGATCACGCTATGATGTAATAATACAAACAAAAGACAATACACTTTTACAATTGACCTTTCCCCATAAAGCAATGCATTTTGGTATTTGTATGTACGCGTAAGTAAACAACAAAAATAAGTCGAGTAAAATGTCAAATATTGAAAGAACTGAGATTGTCCCAAAAGACTTTTGTGTATTTTATTTCACACCTTTTAAATTTTAAAAACTTTATTATTGGAGTAAAATTTGCACTATATAAGTCTTTGAAGAAAAGATAACAACAACTATACCAAACAATGTTTTTCAACTAAAAAACAAACAAAAAAAAATAAATCGGGATTTTGCATGTTTCGCACCTAAATGCTTCAGTAACTAAAGCATAAAAATTAATTGTTTTATGCAATTCCCAACAGAAAATATTGGAGAATAAAAAAATATTTAATTTCTTATAATAATTTTTACTTACTTTTACTTCCTTTCAAATATTTTTTTAATTATAACTGAAAATAAAATGTATTTAAACAAAGTAAAATCTAGTGAACCAGTTCATTTTCAAATTTAATTGATTGCACACAAAAAAAGTCTTCATTTTATTATAGAACAAAGTCAATTTAGCTCTTTTCTGTAAAGGCTTTGATACCTTGACATTAGTAAAACTACCTGTTTGATTTTTAGTTTTTGTTGTCTACTACTATTTCCATACAAAAAGTTTTATTGGTTCAAGCTTTATGTACACAAAGATTTCTTTTTAAAAAAGAGCACGTTACTTCAATTATTTTGCAGCTGTCTTAGTTAATACAAAACCCATCAGGGGCTAGAACTAGCCATTGCATTTAGGATTTGTAACAAGATCACATTTTTTAGCATCACTGTTAACTTTTACTTTAAACTTTTCATGAGCAATATCTTCATTTTCAATACTCCACTAACAAGCATGTGATTGTAAACTACTATCACCGTTTCTTATAAGCTTTTTTAACAATGAAGTTGGAGGAATATTATTTTTACGGTTTATAACTGTGCCAAAACTTGATGCAGTATGTTTTTTATTTTGTTCTTCAATCCATTTTTGTTTTTCTATTGATCTTTAGTTTCTGATTTAATTTGAATTATTTTCATAAAATTGATTAACATTATGGCAAGCTTTAATTTTCCTCAGTCAAATTAGTTTTTATTAAATGACCCAGACAGTGTAGAGATTTTTCCATTATAACTAGGCTTAAACTTTCCAACATTTTTTCATATACTCGTTAGTAAATATTTCACAAAATGATTTTGGCCAAATTTAATTTCAATAACTAACACAGCGATTGTCATTCCTTGGTTTAATTCTATATAATAAATTATTTGGTTTAACTCTAATTTATTTTACATAGTTCTCTTTAAATAACTGATAACCAGCTATTTTATGTTTAGCAACTCATTCGAAATATAGTCTGATACTATAAAAGTAAATATATGTTGATGGGCTATCGAAAACAGAGAAATTGTCTTTTGACCATTAAATTACATCTTTAGAGATTATTTTTTTTCATTGCTATTAAATTCCTTGTTTGTAATTATACAAAATGTTGTATTTAGTGGAATGCTAAGGGCTTTTTAAAAAGCTGGATCCAGCAGGAATATTTATAGATTTAATTATATATTCTTTTACTTATGTATACTTGTAAAATATATTTCAAACAAGCTTCTCTAACGAAATTCAACTACAACTACGTTGAAATATTTGTTTATATTACAATGCAGTTATTCTCCTGCGGAGATAATAAGATTTTGGCGTAAATGTAATTAATTATGAGAGAAAACTATTATCCATGTGTGAGCAAGCCACGAAATAATGAAAAACTAAAAAAACTATGAATCGTAAGTTTTTAATGTTTCTGTACATACAAATACCATAAGGCATTGCTTTATGGAAAAAGGTTAATTGGTTATTCTCTGATATAAAAAATACGTAGTTCGCATCTTTAGTACAAATAACTAATAAAATGTGTTTTTCTGATATGAATATAATTGCAATTTTTTTTCTTTAACTTTTCGTTTTATACGCATCAACAGGATGTTCTTGCTACTCCGAGACCGCTTATATTCGACAGAACTTAAATTCGCTAAAATAATTTGTAATATTTTGAGTAGCTAGATGTTTTTGGTAATATTTTTTATTACAAATTAAGAAATGTTTTTTTTAATATTTTTGTATTGGTTTTTCCTGCGTTTAAATTATTTCGGAACAGCGAATGAAAAATTATCAGACTTATAATTTCCTGCTAAATTAATTATTTTTAGATTTAAAAAGTTATACATTCTTAATCAAATCAAACATTTTGAAGAAATTGTTGCTGCGTTAAGCTTTTAACTTGCTTAAATTTTAAATGAATTTAGAAATATGTTTCATTTCTGGCCAGTGAAACAAAGAAATTTGTTGAAACAAAGTGAAACGAGTTGAAACAAAGTGAAACAAAGAAATTTGTTTCACTGGGCAAAAGTGTATTAAGTGTATTAACAAATGTATTGTAACAATGTGAAGTAACACAAATTTCTTTGTTTCACTGGACACATTGTTATAAATGTAATAAACTAAAAAACCGGCTTCTGTCTTGTAGAAGGCCTCCTATGCAAACCCTTAAGGGGTAAACAGATTATCTGTTGACCAGCCTTGCACCCCTTCCTCATCTATTCGACTGGCGTAGATGTAGTTACAATATATTGTTTCCAGTTTAGGATGTTGATCTTTTTGACTCCATGCATAGGTTTTGTTTGTGTATCTTCTTTTATGACTAGGTAACTATTCTATTGTGTCCTTATGAGGGTACAGCTCTAAAACTCAGTTTTATGATTGTGAGACCGGCTAAAAGTAAGGTTTCCTGAACTCTGAGTAGCCTTTAGAGAGACTGATTCCATCAACAGCTGTAAAATATCAGAGTACTATGTTGCACATGGATCGTGTAATAAACACTTAATCTTTAATCTAATAACTTAATTTCTGATAATATGGTCTTTGATCTTCTCGTTCTACTGCTGATTTGTTAACAGTTATTACTGATTTTTATCGTGCATTAGAATGTGGAGAGGCAAAGGCTATCACTCTCAACGTTTCTATAGCCCTTTGTTAACGTTTGACATGCTGGTCTTTTCCGTAAGCTCTCTTTTTACGGTGTATCAGCTAACATCATTCAGATTATTGAATCCTTCCTTACCAATCGTAGTATAAAAGTTGTTTTAGATGGACATCAGTCTTCTTCATACCCTGTAGCTTTAAAGGTTTCTTAAGGTTCTATCTTTAGCTCTATACTTTTTTTAATTTACATTAAACAATCTCTTAGAAATTCTCACATCTAAGGTGGCATTGTTCGTTGATGATACTGCTATTTACTCTTGTCTTGATAAGAAACCAACACTCTTTGATTGCGTTGAGGGAATATTTTAGCTGAAAAGGATCTCACTTTTGCTACAGCACGGGGCTGTCAGTGGTTGGTGAACTTTAATTCGGATAAAATTAAATTTTTTTTAGCAAATTGTCATTGAAATAATTTAGATCATCCTATATTTATGAATGGTAATGTGCTCGATGAGTACTCTACCCTTCATCTTCTAGAATAAACTCTTACTTCCGATCTTTCTTGCAAACAATTTATTAAATTGGTTGCAAAGTTAGTATCTGCTAAGGTTGCATCTCTTCTCGCTTGCCACACTCTACATGTGGGGCAAATCTTCCAATGATGCGCTTTCTCTTTTAGACAACCCGTGTCAGCGTACTGTTAACATATTTGTTCTTGCAGCCAACCCCTAACCTTGTCGTAATGTTGCTTTTCTTTCTCTTTCTTATATATAATATAATAGGTACTGTTCTAAAGAGGTTGTGCCATCTACTAAAATTCATACTAGAGATGCGCTGGGTACCCGGTAATTCGGCGGTTTTATCGGGGACCCGGAATTGGCCATTTTGTAGATGTACCCGGCACAGGGTATCATTAAAAATATTTTTAATAGACATAGCCTTTAAGTGCTGCAACTAATAAATAATAAAAATAGTAAAACAAATTTTTTGTTAGTGTTTCTTTAAACTGTGTTGAAATATTATTAACCAGATAAAAAATAGTGCTTCAACAAATGAACTTCTTGATAGTTTCAGAAGATAATAGCTCCTATGTACTAAATCTAGACGTATCTCGCTTAAATTACGTTTTCGAATATACTTTTGCTATAATATATTGCAAAACGTTGATAGCAAATAATATTGCAAAAATGAAAACTGATTTCTACAGATGTAAAAACCGTAAAAAGAAACAAAATAATATGAGAATACGAAAGAAATAAAAACAAGTAATTTCTTCTTTTACTGGTTAGAGAAAGAAAGTTTACTACTTTGCGTAGGTCGTTTATAAATAAGGTTTTTGATAAATGATCGTTTACAATTCGCGAGGTTAGAATTATTTTGTTCTATCTCAACTTTTTGAAAAAAATGAGTTATTAATTGTGTAATGTACCTCAAAATAATGTTTTTCTACTATATTAAAACCTAAGTTAAAATCAAAAAAGTTTCGGAGAAAACATAAGTAATAAAAATCTTTTTATATGCCGTCTCCTAAAGTTTTTATTTTTTAAATCGTTTTATCTTGAAACAAAAAAATGCGGAGATATACAAAATAATTCTAACCTCGCAAATTAATAAACTTTTAAATCAACGAACTTTTTACCAATATAGACCGATTTTTCAATTAAATTTTTTTTCCGTGAAGTTTTTTAGGAAGTCGAACGAAAAATAAATGGTTTTCGCAGGGCCGACGACACAGTTTTTAAAGTGAGGGGCACACTAACGCATTTTGAAAGAAACTCCTCGATTCTTTATAAAAATTTTCAAAAAAGAAAGGTCTACACAAAAAATGTAGGGGGTGGGGCGTGCCACCTCAGAGACGAGATGTGGCGTGCTCCCTCTTGTTTCTGAGGCGAGCAATCTACCACGGCTGCTGAAAACAAAGCAGTATTGCATAGTTTTAGAGTGGTTTTAATTATTTTTTAGCTGTTTTTTAAAAAATCTAAATTCTATTCAAATGAAGTTTTCAATTAATTTTTGTCGGAAAAGTTACTTGATTGTCTACTTTTTAATTATTTCAAATGCTGATAACGTTTTTCATTTTTCAAAACTATCTGCATTCCTACTTTAAAAAAGATGACTTTTCTACCATCCTCGTTCGAAACAAATTGAATCTGTTTATCAGATTACTGAGCAATTCGACTTGTTTTTCCTTGATTTTAAATCAAATAACAGATATTTAATAAGGATATCAACTTCGTTGATAAAGCAGTTGCTTTATCAACGAAGTAATGAAAGTTTGCAACCGTCTGGAGCTAAGCTTTATTCAGTCTTTGATTAAGGGGGAAAAAATCATTATCAAATGTCATAACGATGACGTAGAAAATAATGACGTCGAAGATAATATAGTGGAAATTTTAAACCAGTCCTTTGAATTCTGGAACATCAGATAACAAAGAATGTTATTCAAAAATTTGATGGAAGAAAGCCTTCCAAGAAGAATCTAAATTAGAATTTCAACTTAGAGTATAAACTATTAGTTTTATGCCCTTTATTTTTTACCTGTATTTTTTAGATGATGATAAGAATAAATAGATAAATTTGTCATAAACAAAAAATTATAAAAGAAATCAAAATAAAATACACCAAAAAAGTGTCTGAATTATTTTTTATTTGTTTAAAATTTTTTTTATTTTTACTCTTTTTTAATGGACTCGGTGCCGGTTACCCAGTGTTTACCACCAGATACCCGGAATAGGGGACCTAGTATATACTAGTTCCGGCACACCTCTAGGTGTTACTCCTTATTAAATTAAGTTTAATCTTTTAATGTAACTGTTTCTAAATAATTCGAAAATTCTTGTTCGTCTAGTTTTTTTTCCTGGAACATCAGTCCTGATTCATATAATTTGCTATCTTTTAAGTCGTCTGTTGATAGTTATCTTGCTTTATAAAATCTTATCTCTTCCAGTAACTTCCAACTCTAATAGTGATTGCTTGCAACCTTGTTGGAATTAAAGGTGTTAAAAAAATAAAATAAAAAAGTATATTAATTTCAGACAATTCGTGTTTACATATAGGTAGACTTTGTAAATCAGGCCAACGGTCCTACTAACTTTTGATTATAAATGTATAATATCATGAAGCCAAGATAAAGTTTTTTCAACAACTATGAGTAAAAACTTCATTTTTCAAATTGTTGTTTTTGTTATTTAAAATAGATTCAATAATTTAATCAAAGTCATATCCAAATAACCAAGACCTCTTAATAACCTTTAACCAGATGTTTCACAAACGGCCGCAGGGTGTTTTAATTAGAGTTGTTAAAAGATAGTTTTTGTAAAGTTCTTTCGAAAGAATACTGATAACGAGAAATTAACTTTTTTCGTACCAAAATAAACAAAACATTTAAAATTGTCGGTGTTTATTTCAGTACTATTTATTACCTCGACTTTTATTAAGTATTCATTCTAAATTAAAGCATACCGCAAATTGAATTTCAAAATTCAACTTGCGATATGCTTATAATAATATATTACGAACTTTATATATTTTTTTATTAAATTTAATTTTGTAATAAAAAGAAATTGAACAAAATTATATTAATAACAAGAGCAAAAACATTGAAAATAATAATAATAATAAAAATAATAATAATAAAAACTCAAACTAATTTTGGAAAATTTTTTATTTCATTTCGCAGACCATTTTTATGGAATAGTATAGTTCTAAATACTTCTTAAGATTTTTCTCAAAAATGTAATTTTGATTCTTTTAAACAAAATCTTAAAAAACTCATTTTTTCAACTGAAAATATACTTATCTACTTTTAAATTTTTGAAAACCCCTTATCCATATTAGTATATGTATTTATTTAATGTATATTCTTTTTATTTATTTATCAATTATTTTATCAACAAGCAATTATTTAACATATTTAATTTTAGAGAATTATTTGACATGTTTTAGTTTTTAAGTTTTAGAATTCTTCTATTGTAATATTGTATGTTTATTTTTATTATAATTTATAATATATAATACGAACTTTATATACTTTTTTTATTAAATTTAATTTTGTAATAAAAAAAAAATTGAACAAAATTATATAAATAACAAGAATAGAAACATTGAAATAATAGTAAATAATAATAATTAAAAAAATAATAATGATAATAATAATAAGACTAAAGTATAAAAAAAATAAAAAAGAATGGATGTATGCGTATCTTCCAATATATGTATGTAGGCTACGTTTGAAGGTCGTAAACGCCGTAAAAACCATAACAGAAGGTAAAAACTATTTAAAAAAAAAAAAGTTCTAATTTCTTTACTTGCGGTTTCTCTGCGACAAGACCTGATGGTCTTCTTTGAGTATCCGCGTCCTTTATATTTATTTTTATACTTTATTTCTTAACGAATATCTTTACTTTTTAACTTTTCTTTTTTTATATTATTTGTATCTGTATCATAACTATTGTAATAATAAAAAAAAAAAAAACAGCTGCGTACTAACAAAATTTTTCTTTGTAATATTTCGACCTGTTTTTGTATAGATCGTCATCAGACCAGGGTTGCCAGATTTTTTTCGGTAACAAGCCAAAAAATAGTAATTATAATAAACCAGAATAAAAAAAAAATATTTTTTTGGTTAAGTATAAATCTCTAAAACATTTAATAAAGTTCCGCAAATACGTGAAGGCCGTCTTCATTTTCGCCTGCATCTGTTGCGTAAATTTTATTTCCAACCTTTGAGATCTTTGAATCAGGAATGTTAACGTTTTTACAAGAAATATTTTGGCTCATTAAATAAGATTTTATGGAAATGACTGCATCCAATACTTGGTTTAACATTCTGTTTCTCTGATAGCTTTCACATAGGTGACCTGTGAAAAGACACTCATAACAAAACAGTTAGAAACAGGAACACATAGACAAGCAAGGTAGTAGTTAGAAACAATTGTGGAAAGCGGGATATTTAAATATGTCCACACAGTCCCTCAAAACAATCCGGAATTCAGTAGTATTTTTAAAAATTTCTTTTTCTTTAAAAATTTTAGACTCTATTAAATGATATTGACTTTTCTGTATTGGTTTTCAATGTCTAGAATTTTGTACCCATTAGGTGAGTAAAAGGTTGCTTTGAAAATGAAATCTTTTTAACTCGGGAAAGAGCTTTCATTGAAGACAGACTTAAAAGCTGTGAAAAATTGATCTGTTTTTTGGAAGTTCTTTTTCAAGTTCGGTTCTAGCTCTCTGAAGAAAATCATGACAGCAAATTGTTACATTTTTGACTGATTCTTCAGCATTCAGTTTTGCATTTGAAGATTCCCCTTGAATGTAAAGCTGGCACTCTGAGGAAAATTTGATTCTAAAATTGACTCACTGAAGAGAGAGTACAAAGGTTTAAAGTTAAATTATTATATTGGCTCATTGATTTATGAAATAGAATTTACAAATTGAGTGAAAATAAAACATGTATTATAAATTGATAGGAGATTTTTCTTTTAATATATGAAGCTGTTTTTTGATGTTGCTCTAAGCTACCTTTGTGTAGACGTAGATTAGTGCGGCAGAGGCGACAAAAAACTTGTTCAGATGCATCAGAGCTTTTTTTTGTTTGGCATTGTTAATTTAAAGATACTTATCTAAAACAAAAAGATTAATTATAAGCTAAAGATTATTAAACTTTATAACCAATAGGTCTGATCAATTTTCAAATGAGTTATTTTAAAAAGAAAGCAAAGATGATATAGTTATTAATTGAATAGCAAAACCTTAAAAATAAAAACCAGATTTGAGAAATTTGGCTTGAAAAAAAACCCGATAGCAACCCTGCATCAGAGGTATAATATAATACAAAAAAAACCTTAACAAATGTTACATAAAAACTTCAAAGAAGACATTAAAATGAAGCTATTATGGAAACCAAGAAAGCTCATCAAACAAATATCTTTCAAATCGAGAAATATATATTCTAAATCCAGAATTTTTTTTTAAATTGCAAAATATATTTTAAATCCAAAAATGTATATTTTAAATCCCAAAATGTATTTTAAATCCAGAAATGTATATTTTAAATAGCAAAATATATTTTAAATCCAGAAATATGTTTCAAATCAGATAATATGTTTTAATTCCAGAAATGAATATTTTTAATCGCGAATATAGTTTAAATCGCGAAATATATTTCAAATCGGAAAATATATTTATCATATATAATATAAATCCAGAAATATTTTTCATATTGTAAAGTTTGTTTTAAATTTAGAAATATAATCGTGATATTTTCAAATTGTCAAGTGCTAAAATTTTTAAAGATGGCGTCATACTGTGCCTCTGAGTAGCCAATTTTAATTTTGAGAATATTTTCTGTACAGTCTGTGAAAATAAGATAAAGATTAAAAAAGAATGGAAAGTAAATAATCGCATAAATGAAAAACTTGTTCTTAGCGAATTTCAAAAATATAAAACTGTCGAGAGGATATCTAGATTCAAAGGAAAATCTTTTGCAATAATAATTTCCAATAACTCTCTAAAAAAAACGTTCTATTTAAGAAATAGTATATAATTTTTTTCTTCTCAAATATTTTTTTCTTTTCAAACTCATTGTATTTAAATAACGTTTTAATGTACTAACACTAATTTACAAATCATGGCAACTTAACTGTAAAAAGATTTTTTGTATTGCATTCCTTTGTGAAAGTAATGCCTAATCAATTCTTTGGTGTAGTTGTTTGAATTGATGTGTCTTTCTCTGATCGACACCTTCGTTTCCTGCACCGATGACAAAAAAACTCAGTATTGAAATAAATATTTTTTTTTTACAACAAAAACAAAAGTTAACAAGCTTTTTATCATTTGATCCTTTCTTATTGGTTATTTACTAAAACTGTTTTTTGTTTGCTTGTGTGATTATATCAGCTTTTTGTTTTTCAAAGTATTATTTAAAAGCGTTATATTCAAAATATATATTTTCATATTTAAAATTTATTTCTGGATTTAAAATATATTTCTGGATTTAAAATATATTTTGCAATTTGAAAGATATTTTACGATTGAAAAGATATTTCCAGATTTAAAACATATTTCTTGATTTAAAATATATTTCTTGATTTAAAATATATTTTGGGATTTAAAATATACATTTTTGTTTAAGTGTTTAAGATTTGAACAATTAGTATTGAATTCATTTGTATTCATAGTTTTTAGCTTTTTATTATCGAAAAGAAAACCAAAAATTTGACTTAAAAAATTATACGATTCAAATTGTTTTTGCAATAAATCTGTTAATTTATCGATTAGTTTATTAAGATATTCTTTAAACTTATTTTCAGCAGTTAGAGTTTGATGGTTATACTCATCATCAATTTCAGAAACGAGATCACGTATATCAATATCATCACAGTATTCAATTGGATCAATCATCGTCTATTGATTCAATTTCTTCTTTCGGTATATCAATATCTAATATATCCAATTTGCTTTATTTTTATGATCTGTATAATGACAATAGTCATCCAATCTCTTGAGATTACGTAACCTCCGTTTTGACTAAACTGGTGATTTATAAAGACAATTTTTGCTTTTACTTAATATTTGAGTATCACAAGAAGACCGTTTAATGACCTGTGTCTACTGATCTGTGTCTACTGCATCTACTGATGCTTCTTGTACTTCTTTTATTATCTGTTCAAAATTGTTTATGAAATCATCAAGAGATAATGGCATAGGCTTTGTATTTTGTAATGCAATATTAATTGCCATATTTTTTTGCTAAAGCAATTGGTTAAAAATAAGAAGCTTTGATAACAAGTGATACCAAATCGTTGCGAGCACAACAAATTCATATGATTTTATTTGTTTTATTAAAAAAGCAGCACGAGTTTTACTATCTGGATGGCTATTTTTAACTAATTTCTTTTGTCTGGTATTTTACGGCTTTTATACTTTTAAAACAATATTCCCATCGAGTATTGCTTGGCGCCTTTATATTAATTTTTGAATATTTTACTTGAATAGACTATGGCTTTGTTAATGCAGCAAAAATCTTATATAAATTAATATATAAATTAACTAATGTAGTTAAATAATTCTGAACTTTAATAGTGTTTTTAACACTATCAGTTATAATTAAGATGATGTTATGTCCACCATACGACGTATACCATGCTTTGTTGTCGACTATTCAATTTTTCACTCCCTTATATTCTCCTTTCATATTGCTTGCGTTGTCATACGACCGACCTCGGCAATCAGCAATCTTGATTCTTAATACTTCTAATTCCTCAATACGAACGTTTGCTATATTTTCTCTGATTGATAAAATTTATAAAGTTTACAAACTGTCTTGAACACTTGGCTTTTGGTTTAAAAAAGGTAAATTACTATAAAATTTACTCTTTTTAAACTTATTTTTAAAATTTTTTTGTAGTTCTTTAACTTTACGCTATAATTTTAATTTATGTTCTGTATGTGAATAGTTTTGCTATCTAAACCAGCTTCTCAACATTTGTAGAGTTAAAATTTGATTTTGTGCAAGTGACAACTTGGCCAGCTCTAGGAAAAACTCTCTCAGATGATGTTGATGATCCAGGAATACAAAACACTTTCCTGACAAAAACAGCGTGCTTTGGCTAGTCGCTTGTCATGTTCTTTCACCATGGCAAAGTATCAGTGCCTAAATATTCCGTTGGAGCTGCCAAAAATCATTCAAGCTTAGTATCAATGTCAAATGCTTTTTTGTTAATAAATCTTCCACCAGTATCTGACTAAGCCATAGTTTGCAATCCTTGCATGGAGAAGTCAAAACATTCGAGAATGGAGAAGTAAAACATCCGAGCAATGGCATAAGTGTTCCTCTCTATGCAATCTTCTGAATAGTATTTCATGATTTGTTCATTGAGAGCCGTTCCAAACTGGCTGATGTAATTATTGTTTTTTTATCAGTCTAATTGTCGCATAGCTGTAAAAATTGTAGATTTCGGAAATGATCATCTGAACTATAGAAATTTTGTCGGCAGAGATTTTCACTAAAAATTTATGAAATTTTTATAGAACTCGTAAGATTTCTCTTAAGGTCTTGAAATGTTTTTTATTTTGAATTTTGTTTTCCATTGTGTGGCCATCTCCAATTTAGACTCTTAAAGCTTCTTTGATGCCTTGCTCTGATTTCACACACATAAAATGACTTTTCCGTCTGGTTTTGATGTAAGATGACTTTTTTGTAGTTGATTTTTAGGTCAGTACAGGTCTATTTAACTTTTATAGATGACAATGTACTATGATGGAGGTAAGCTACCTCCATCGTAGGCAGCTCATCTTCATCGTAGTCGCTACATTTTTTGACAGCTTCTTTGATCAGGTCAACTTTATCAATGCTAAACTTAATGACAATTAAGTTTAAAGTGTGGTCAACTCTCAGAGGAACTCTTTTTGCAGTTCCAAGCTTTTATCAACAGCTATAATGACATTTGAACCTCTATCATTTACACGCCACCTGTGTGTTTGCTTCTTCGGAAGAAGGTTTTCCCTTTAACTAGACTATTAAGCTGTGTTACAATTGCTTGTCCAGTCAGTGCCTTTCCTCTCTGAATGACTCTGTTCTAACAAGGAATGATTTGAGTTGAACGTCTTTTGAGAGGATGTAACATATCAAAGCACTGTAAGATTCATTATTTCTGTTAGTCCACATGTCAGTAGTAAATGCTATACATGTTAGAGAAGGAACATCTTTGCTAAAATCATCAGTGATCACTTTTTTTACGCTTTCATATAGTTTAAGTAGATACTTATGGTAATAATTTGTAGAGTGTTTGATTGTTAGTTTTGGGTTGATTGATTTGATAAATCTAATGAAATTATTAGTTGACACTAAATTGAATAAAGTATTTGTTGCAGACGACATAGCAGTAAGATCTTATTCAAATTTTTGGTTTTTTAGGGTCTGTAGTTTCATAGGGTTTAACTTACAATGCTCCACTTATTGAGGATTGTCTGGGAAGACCAACAGCATTTTTTGCTTTTTCGCTGAACTAAATAGTTATTCTTCTGCAGCTCTCTTTTTGTATTCCTGAAACTGCGTGTTAATAACTCGATGTTTTGATTTAAAATGTGCATGAATACTAGAAGTACTATAGTACTGTAATACTAAAATGCTTGCAAGAAGCATTACCCTTATTAGGAAAATTTTTGTAAAAATGGTGCCGAATCGGATTTACTTTAGGCATTTTTTCAATAAAGGTAATGTTTAAATACAGCAAATTTTGTAACAAAATATTTACTTTGCAAAATAATGATTGCATTATAAATAAGTATATAATCAATTTACGCTAAAAATCAACATCAATAATAACAATAACAAAATATATTATCATTAAATTATAATAACTACAGTTATAAGCAGTTATGATCAAAAATGATAAACAATAATAATAATAATTATGAAATGACTGTAAAGGACGGTGCCCCTCAAACAGTAAATAAATGCAATAAGACTAAATATTAAAAGTTATAATAATACTCAAAATGTAAATAATAACAACAATAATAGTAAATGGTAATATAAAAATGTATAACTATTTATTTTAAAATAAGTGATCATAAAAAATCAATATTACAAAAACAACAGTATAAAATAATAATAATATTAAAGATAATAACCAATGACAAATAGTAAAAATAAAAGCCAATCTTGAAGAAAATATTTAGCTTACCATAAAAGAACACCAAAACAATAAATGTAATTTCATTAAATAAATTATATAGTTATAAACTATTCGTTGTTTTCTCTGTGACATCTTATTCTTTATGTATCAATTGTGTCAGTCATTATGTAATCAAATGTACCAATTGTTATGAAATTACTTAGAACCGATTTGGTACGCAAATAATTAACGATTTGTTAATAATGTCCAAGATGAAAATATTAGTATAGCAATCGTTAAAAAAACAATTAGACGAATACCAGATTCTGGAACTTTAAAGTTTATTACATGTTAGTAAAAGTTTAAAGTGAATAAAAAGGAATATTTCACTATTAGTCAACTGATTTAAAATCTGCTTTAAAGTTTAAACTAGATTTTATTATTTTTTAACAAAAGGTGGAACGAATAGAAATAAATATAATAGAATAGAATAGAAATAGAAAAAAAAAACTTACTAAATTTTAATTCATTGACAATGATAATCAAACACCTAAACTCAAAAGAATTTGTCTAACGTTTTAGCAAACGTTGAACTTGTAAATTTATTATATTGCAGCGATTTTATCATGCTACGCATGATAGAATCGCTGCAATAAAAAATTAATGTTAAAACTGCATAATATGCAGTAGCCGTACTGACCACAAAAATATTGGTATATATTGACCGACAAAATAATGGCATATTTAATGGTGCTGGATGGTTCCACCCAAGTTTTTGCTGGGCATAAACGCGTAAGTAAAGAAGGTATTTTTATATATCAATTAAAACAAGAAGTCCGAGTTTTAAATTTTAGGTTTTGTCAAAGGAGCATAGAGATAAATAAATCCCAATAACAGAGTTTGCATTTATCTTAATTGAAGATATATGTAGAACATATAGACAGCCTAATCTGCAAACAAGATAACTCTACTTATTTGTAAAACCGACTTTATTGCTGTAACAGGTTTTCTTACTTTTAAGTTATTATTGTACAAATTCATCGTTTTGTTTTTAGTGATGATTTTAAATATATAAAAATGACAAAATTACAACAAAAATCCAAGTAAGTGTATATGTTGGCATTTAAAATACTTTAATGTTGAACCTGCACATTTTGGTTTAATTCACTCTCGCTATTGCAGCAAATATTTTATTTCAGGGAAAAAAACTTTTTAAACTTAAAAAAACTTATTTTATTTTAAAAATATACTAGTTTAAATTTACATATTTTTGTTCAAAAAAGTTTGTTTCATTTTTCTTAAAGACTGATCCTGAATGGATTTCATCCAAGTTAGTGGCATTCATAAAGTACGTACGCAGTAAAACCACTGATTTAGGACTTCCCCTCCCCCGTGTACGTACCTATAGGCTTTTAAAGCCCCTCCATGCAAACGTATGCATTATTTAATACAATTTTTTTTTTTTTTTTTTTTTTTTTTTTTTTTTTTTTTTAGTTTACAAAGTTAGTCGTTTTACAATACAATAAACTATTAAAATTACTTTACAAATATATATATATACAAATCGTGATAACAGTGTAAACTAGGTTTCCGAAAGAAGATCACTAAGATCTTATCATCGGAACTTTAAAAACATTTATAAACAATATAATTTACGAATACCTTGTAAAGTATACGTTACAGTAAAGTAAAATATATATATATAGAATTTTTACATAAACAAATCTTTAAATATAAATAGTTGTTAACAACAAACCTTTAGGGAAAAGTAATATAAAGTTATGTAATAGATAAATTAATTAATAGTACTCTAAAATGTTATCGAGGGAAAAAATTAGATTTTTAATTTTGTTTTTAAAAAGCCAAAAAGAATTTGGTCGATCAAAATCAACATTAGGTTAAACAAGTTTTTTCCATAGGTGCGGTGCACTATAGGCAAGACAAAATTGATTAAAATTTGTTTGACAAAAAGATTCGTTAAAAAAATTTTTTCTTTTAAGAGTGTATTTGTTGCTTGGTTTTAAACTAAAAAAATCTTTAAAGACTGGGGGGGGGGGGGGATAGATTGTTTTTCCACATATAAACAAAGCATACAATTTTTAAAACGTTGAGTTCAAATATATTTAAAATTTTTATATCAATAAAATAGGGTTTACAATAAGAAAAACGATCAGCAAAGTTAATTATGCGAATTGCTCGTTTCTGACAGCGATAAAGACGAAGTAGTTTACTTTTTTCAGTACTTCCCCAGGCAATATTAGCGTAGTTTATGTAGCAGTGAATAAATGAGAAATAAGGTTGCCTTAAGTATTTCTTATTGAGATAAGTTCGAACTTTGTACAAAACTCTGATGTTTTTAGAGACTTTAGTACATATATAGTTAATATGTTGATTCCAATTAATGTTCTCATCGAGATAAACCTAAAAATTTAATAACGGAGTCTCTTTTTATTTCAATTTCATCAATAAAGATTGGAGGCAAGTTTAAGGGTAAACAATTTTTATTCCTATTCGAATGAAAAAGAGTCCATTTAGTTTTGTCAGTATTTAAAGTTAATTTGTTGGATTTGAACCAGTGGGATAAAAGTTTAAGTTCTTAATCACTGTGGCAAAAAGTTCGCTAATATCGCTTTTAGAGATGAATAAATTAGTATCATCAGCGAACATGATGCTCATCAGATTAGTTGCTTTATTTAAATCCTTTATATAAATTAAAAAAAGGAGAGGTCCGAATTAAAAAAAGGAGAGGATTGAACCTTGTGGAACTCCACAGGTTATACTTAGACAATTGTTGTAATAGTTGTCATTACCAACAACAAGTTGTTTTCTATTTGTTAAGTAACTTCTGAACCACCTTAACGCTTGGTTTTTTACTCCATAGTATTTCAGTTTTTTGAGTAGGATGTGATGGTCAACCGTATCGAAGGCCTTTGATAGGTCGATAAAAATACCTAATTTATATTTTGATTGTTCAAACGATTTTGAAATTTCATTTACAAGTAGGACAAGTTTGAGCTATCATTTTTAAAACCAAATTGATTAACATAGAGTAGGTTATTTTTGTCAAAGTGTTTATATATTCTGTTGTACATAATTCTTTCTAGGATTTTTGAAAATACAGAGAGCACAGAGATGGGGCGATAATTAGTTATTTGGGATTAGTCACCATCTTTATGAATAGGTGTAACTTTGGCCATTTTGAATTGTTCTGGAAAGATTCCTTGTTTAATTGAGGCATTGAAAACTTTGAAAAGAACATCTTTTAGTTGCTTAAAGCAATCTATTATCACATTTCCATCTATTTCGTCTGGTCCACATGATTTATTCTTTTTAATAGATTTGAACGCCTTTTCAAGTTCTTCAATTGATAAATCAGAGGATAGCTCATCAGAGCATATGCACTTCTCCAAGGATAATAAAAAGTCACTAAACAAAGTTCTTGTTATAGGAATCTTATTTGATAGTTTAGGACCTATTTCAGTAAAAAATTTATTAAATTTATGTGATATAGCGTTTGGTTCAAATTAAACCTACTTTTTCTACACAGAAAAGTAAAACTATATTTCTATACTATTACTTTTATTAAAAAAAATGTTTTTTAATGAAAAAGTAATAGTATAGAAATATAGTTTTAAACTATTTATATTTATATATATTTCAAACTCGTGAAATTCAGTGCTTTAGTTAAAAAAAAAAGAAATATAATTTTATGAGAGGTAGAAAACGAGAGGTTGTCAAACCGCGTACTTACTCACTGTTTTTAACACTCTTCCCTTATCCGCATATGTACTTTTTTGGGTAACCCCTACTTCAATACCTGCATATGTACTTTATGGAAGACCCCTTAGTGTTTTTGCTAAAAAAACGGCAACATTTTCTGCTACTCGGTATTAATGGTATATTTAGTTATTGTAGTTTTAATCACCGGAAAGGCAGACAAAAAATTTGATTCGAAATTTGGACTAAATTGACTCTAGTCGATTTTAAAAATGTGTTAGTCAATTTTAGTCAAAGCACTAACAACACTAAGAATGATTTAATGTTTTTTAAAGAATAGTTTAGTTCTTGATTTGTAATGACTGCCTCTACCGCAAGCTCTACTAAAGTAGCTTTATTAATAACATCTTTTGGCCCTCCACTATTTTAAGAATACCCCATACCTTATAAGTTGGTAATTTTTCTAAAGACCAAAAATTTTTACTACTAGTTGTCATTAATTCAATTTGAAGATTACCCTCGCAGATCTTTGACCCCAATGAATTAACTTCATCATATTTACAAATGTAGATTCTTCTGTCTTAATTGATTTTTTTGATAATATTTTGCATTATTTGTATAAATCATTAAATTTTTTAATGATATAAACATTCTCATTATATAAATCTCACTCCTATCTAATGCTTCCAGCTTTTCTTCCCAAAAAGTGTTTGTAAGAACATTTTCGAGTTGACTACTCAGGTTTTAAAGATTATTTCCAGCAGGAGTATCTAGGTTGTTAAAAACATCAAGGAGAGCCTCAGTAATTGATGTTTCTACTTAGTTGCGGTTACTATTCCTCTCCCAGATGTTCACGTTTCTCCCATAGGTAGTTTTGCTTTTTTGTGGCTATTGTATAAGAGTTTAACTTTGATGACTTATTAGCTTTTAATAACATTTAATTTTTTATAAAAGGCTCCGTGCCATCAAATTAAAAAAAACTAAATTATATCGATTAAACTTTTTAAACATTAAATTCTTTACAGCAAGACTAGCCAAATCGTACGGGAACAACGTAAATATTTTGGAAACCACGATAAAAATTAAACACTTACTAAGTTATATTTCAATCAGTATACAATCCATACAAAATTCAACATTCGATATAATACAATTCATCCGAAATTTTGTATTGGAGGACAGCTGATACATGTGGTACATAGTATCGGCTCTTCTCCATATCAGATGTCTAGAGATATGTATTTTAACGTAGGTTAAAAAATTTTTTTTAGAAATTAAATTAAACGTAGCACGCTAATATGCTATGATTTTCGGGACAATCGCACGCGTAGATGACAACTGACGTGTAATACCACTTGATTGTTATCATAGATAGTCGATGGATCTTTGCGTAATTTTTTAGTAATATGACTCATAATAACCTTTGTTACTTGCTTGTTTTTTTTAAAGCAAGTAAAACTTTAATAGTAATGAAAAAGTATTAAAATTACATAACAGAGAAACAAAACTGTTTATTAAAAATGTCTACTTTTAATTTATTGTAAACGATTGGATCTCGATTTTTTTTCAAAATCTAAAACAATAACAAAGCACGAAATGACACTAAGTTCCACTATTATATAAAAAAAAAGAAATAAAAAAAAATAAAAAAATGAAAATACCGGAAGAGAAATCTGAGGCATTCGGAATAAGATCAATTTTCTGAAAGAAAAAAAAGTTCACTTGCAAAATTTATAATTTTAAAGTGTTTAAATTTTTATTTTATAGAATTTCTGGGGTCAACTGAAATAAAATTTAGTTTATACGCAGCTGTTGGTTTACGCTTTATATTTTAATTATTCACGTACAACTAGATATGACATTGAAAAATATGATATGGTACTTAAGGTACCAAATCATATTTTTTTAAGTAGATTCTAATTTTTTTTTAAATTATCTTTTAAAAAAGGCGGAAAAAAAATTGTTGTTAAAGCGAAATGTTTAAAAGCAAAAAAATTAAAGCGTTTAAAATATTTAAAACAGATTTTTCTACATTCTTTATTTCTAACAACACTGGTTTTTATCTTTTTCTTAAAGCGTTGCATTAACTTAACTTTTTATTAAGAATTTAAATTATTAATTTATTAAAATTTTTATATCATAAATTGTACTACTTCAAATATATTCGAATATTAAATTCTCCAAAACATATTAAATACTCCAAAACATAAGCAACCAAATAAAAAAACTATTTTTTTCAACTTTAATTAATAAATACAGATTCATTTAATAAAGAAAAAAAAGAAAAGACTCTTAAACTAGAGTTGATATTCAGGTTTCGTAAATTTTTGGAAAAAAAGATTTTCTTTTGATAACGAGAATTTTTCTCGCATTAAATAAAACATTTAAAGTCTTCGAAGTTTAATTTTTTTCGATCAATAGTTCCTCCCCAGGAACTATTGATTGATGGTATTTATCAAAATTATATGTTTATATGCAAATATATTTCATAATTAATTGTTATTAAAGACCTAAAAAGCATTTCATCGTTTAAACGGGAAACTAAAATGCATCTTCTTAATTCCTGACATCTATATATTTTTTAATTTACAGTATTTGTTTTTATTTTTGTTTTTTTGCGTCTTCTTCTTATTTTTCTTGTTTTTAATATTTTTTGTTTTTGAATTTGTTACACTAAAAAAAAATGAGCTTTGTTTTTATTGAATTTTTATTTTATTTTTAAAAATTAAATTGTCCTTATAATGAGTGACTATAGGGGCTCTATGAAAAGGTTGTGATGTTAAACACATCATCCTTATCTTTTTGAGTCCCTGACTGATTAGAACAGAATATAAATAATATAAAATAAAAAATTATGAAAAAACGTTTTTATTATGTTTATCTTAACGACGCGTATTTTATGTATTTTTTACATAATTATATGAAAATTGTAACTGTTGAATCATCAAAATAAAAGTATATATAATAATGTTATTTAATAAAAAAAAAAAAGTGCATTTTTTAAAAGGTAAATTTCAATTTGATTGTTATGTTTACAAATTGCTTTTTTTTATAAACTACTCAATTTAAAGCATTTTAATAACCTACTTTATAATTTTTATTTATTATTTAAATCAAGGTTTGCACAAGTGTCTGATATGTACAATATACATGGATTCGCAACTAAGCCGTTCCACATTTTTAATTGCGATGAATTTGGTCTACAATGTGATCAAGGCAAATTTAAGGTTGTGTGTCGGAAAGGTTCAAAAGGGCCTAAGAAACTTTGCAGTAGCAACGTAAAGGCTTCAGTCACAATACTTGTTTGTTGTGATGCTTTTGGGACATTCTTGCCTGTGCATGTTTTATTCCAAGGCCAAAAGTATTTATGATGAGTTTGGGTATGTATTTTAAGAAGGATTTAAAACAGATTTTTTAATTATTTGAAATTTTAGATTGATCTCCAAATGGCTTCTAACTCAGGACGGGCCTAACAGTGCTACATATGGTGTCACACAATCTGGTTGGATGGAAGGACCTGCTTTTGCTAGATGGTTTGAAAAGATATTTGTCCCACATTGTCGCAAGCTTGAAGGATCCAAAGTCATTTTTCTAGATGGCCATGCCTCACATGTAACGCTGGAACTAATTCACATAGCAAAAGAGGAGAACATTATTATTTTCGAGCTACCGGCTTATACATCTCACGTGCTACAGCCACTTGATGAGGCGTATTTAGGACGGTGAAAAGTAAATGGATATAATTGATGTAGGCGTATTTAGGACGGTGAAAAGTAAATGGATATATTTATGCTAAATATTTATTATATATATTTTTTAATTTAGTTTTTATTTATTTTTTATTTTATTTTTTTTTTTTTATAGCTTGAATTGTTCTTTTTACATTTTATTATTCAAATTGTTCATTTATATTTAATACATATCGATAAAATTGATTTTGTTAATTATGAGATCTTTTAGTTTTTTCTTAAGAGTTATAAGATTATCCAGTTTAGTAAGTTCTATATTTTGAGGTATTATTTTGTTGTATAAATAGGGGCCACGGTATACAATTAAAAATCTCGTCAAAATTTGTTTTTTTTTATGGGCAACGTAAAGTTTCCGGTTCCTCGTGTGATATATCTGTTGGCGTTTGTTTGAAAAAAGTTATTAGTAAAATAAGTTGGGACAAGTCCGAGCTTATATTTGAGAATAAATAAAATATTTTGGTAAATGTTAATTTGATAGATATTTAAAGTATTCAAGTTTTTAAGTAAAGGATCGGCATTAGTGAATTTATTTTTATTATAAATTAATCTTGATGCGTGTTTTTGGTGTATAGAGAACTTAATTTAGATTTATTTGTACTTCCCCGGGCAATATTAGCATACGTTAGGAAACTTTGTATATAAGAAAAATAGAGGATTTTTAGATTCTCCTGGGAAAGTAGGTTTGACTTTGTAAAGTATACCAATCCTTTTTGATATTTTTGTATTTAGTGTTTTTATATGGGCTTTCCAAGAAGTTGTTTCGTCGATAATTATTCCAAGAAATTTTATAGTTTCAGTTCTTTCAATGTTTATGTTATCAATTTTTAATAATGATAGAATGCTTGGTGTTTTATTTTTTTGCTGATTGGAATGAAACTTCTGAATCGGAATTTTCTGACTTTTGCCTGACTATCTGATTAAAAAAAGAATTTCCTAAATTTTTCAAGTTTTCCATAACTTTAGTCAAAATGAACTAATTTTCCAGGTACAGTAGAAACCCTGTTTATATATATGCTGTGTTCGCCCTTTATATAATATTAAATTACCATTATTATACAAAGAAATTATAAATGCATATGTATATACATGCAAGTATTCATATATGTGTATGTATATATATATATATATATATATATATATATATATATATATATATATATATATATATATATATATATATATATATATATGTGTGTGTATACATACATGTGTGTATGTGTATATATGCATGTGTGTATATATACATGTGTGTATGTGTATTTATATATATGTGTGTGTATGTATTTATATGTGTGTACGTATAAATATACATACACATACACATACATAGACACAAACACACACATATGTATACATACACACATGTACATCAACCTCGCTATCAGCTCTAATACATCAATCTCGTTACTAGCTTAAATACATCAATCTTGCTACTAGCTCTAATACATCAATATCGTTACCAGCTCAAATACATCAATCTTGCTACGAGCTCTAATATATCAATCTTGTTACCAGCTCTAATAAATTAATCTTGTTACCAGCTCTAACACATCAATCTTGCTACCAGCTCTAACACATCAAACTCGTTGCCAGCTCTAATACATTTCGCTACTAGCTCTAAAACATCAATCTTGTTACCAGCTCTATTTCTACTATTCATATTCTTCCTTTGAGCAGAGATTTCCACATTAAATAAGGGTGAAAGTCGTTCTCAGCACAAAATTTACAAAAATTAAATAATACATATACCTTAACCCTGACCAATAATAAACATACATAATACATTGTAAAAATACAAAATGCAAAAACTTATTAATGACAAATATTTGAATGCTTGTTTGAATGCTAATACTGGTTTTCAATACACTAAATTATTTCAAAATAACAAAATTATCTTTAACATGCAGTAGCTATTACAAAAAAATAAATTAAAGTGAGAATAAATTAACATGAGATAAGTTTCTAAATAATTATTATTATAACTATTTTTTATAGTTTTGATTAAAAACTAAAATTTACACTAATAAATGCTTCAGTTTTAAAAAGATATATAATCACGTTGATATAGTATATGAAATATTTTATTTATAATATCTTTACTACTATTAATAAAAATTATTATTATTATTTTTTTAAATATCTACGCTTTGAAATTATATATACCTAAATATATTTGAAATTATAAATACCTAAATGTAATTTATATATTACATATACATATTAAATTTAAATCTATATTAAAGAAAAAAAAAAAAAAAAAAAAACCCTTGCGATGACTAATTTAACACCAACTCAATTAAAACAAGTCGATGACGCAATTAAAAAAAATCTTGAAGCTGAATCTGCAAAATGGCTGGCCAAAATATCCGAACTAGAGCAAGTAATAAAGCAACAACAACTGGGTGTTAGATCAACTTTTCCAAAAATCTTTTAAATTGGCTCATAGCTTAATTAGGAAGCCCTAGGATGACTGTTTGATTGTTGGTAATTTTAATTTTCCGAATATGAAGTTGTCTAATATGAAGTTTTTTCTTCCGAATATGAAGTCGTCAAAAAATATGTTGGACTTATTATTTATCAACAACAATAATTCTATTTTAAATTTGTCTCCTAATACTATACTAGGTAATAACACTAAGGGTCACTTTAGTATTACCTGGAGAATCTTAGTTTCAGAACCGCTACCCGAAAACGAATTTCAATTGTTTAGTTACAACAAAGCTAATTATAATTCAATATCAAACTTTATTGCATCAATCGATTGGGATATTATATTTCTAGACAAAAATGGGGATCAAATGTTCAATATATTAATCTCCTATTATCGTACTGCTTGCAAATCCATTATCCCCAAGATTAAAAAAAACAAAAAAAAGTATTATCCTTGGGTTACTCTACATATTAAAAGCTTTATCCGAGCAAAAAAATTTAGCTTCGCACATCAACTGCTCAACTAAATGGAAGAATAAAGATCTCAAAACAAATTACAATCGTCTTAATCGTTCCGTTAAAGCGGAAATATTTAAAGCAAAAATATTAGATGAAAAAGAAATTATATTAAAATCTCAGAACAACCCAAAACTCGTTTACAAATACATTAACAACCAACTAAAAATTAAAGATAAAATTCGTTCTCTTAAAAAAATGCTTCAGGTGAAATTACTGAAACTCTTCCCGATATACTTGAACTTCTGAACTCTCAATTCAAATCTATGTTTACTCTTGAAAGCCCCGAAAATTTTCCGTTGTTAAATAAAATTGAAGTTACACCTAAATGCAATTATAATAACAATTGCCTAAATGCAATTATAATAACACCTAAATGCAATTATAATAACAATTGCCTAAATGCAATTATAATAACACCTAAATGCAACTATAATAACATTGCACCTAAATTGCACTTTAACAACTTGCACCTTAATGCAATTATAATAACAAAAAATGCAATTATAATAACAACTTTGATTTTTCCATTGCAGACATTATTAATGAACTTACTAATCTAAACCCTTACAAATCTTTTGGTTCTGACGGGTTGTACCCTTTAATACTTAAGATATGTGCCACAAGCTTCGCAATTCCGCTTACAAAAATCTACTATGAATCTTTCAATTCTGGAATAGTACCAACTCTCTGGAAATTAGCAAATATTAGTCCGATCTATAAAAAAAGGAGACAAACTACTTCCTGAAAACTATCGCCCTATTTCACTTACCTCTGTTGCGTGCAAAATATTTGAAAAAGTTGTAAAGAATAAAATCTTGGAGCACATCAATGATAACAATCTGCTCTCTACAAATCAACATGGCTTCCTTCATCATAAGTCTTGTGTAACTAATCTAGTAGAGACTTTTGATATTATTTTGTCTTCCCTAGCATCGCACCAGTTTATAGATGTAATCTACCTCGACTTTGCTAAAGCTTTTGATTTCGTACCTCACACCAAACTCATGTTAAAATTAAAATCATTCGGAATATACGGCAAACTACTACAATGGATTAATTCCTTCTTAGTAGGCAGAAAGCAACGCGTTACAATTAACAATACTAGCTCTGACTGGGTTGATGTTCTTAGTGGTGTTCCTCAAGGTTCTGTTCTCGGCCCGC
Organism: Hydra vulgaris; assembly: GCF_022113875.1. Taxonomy (NCBI): domain Eukaryota; kingdom Metazoa; phylum Cnidaria; class Hydrozoa; order Anthoathecata; family Hydridae; genus Hydra; species Hydra vulgaris. The sequence continues at coordinate 75,611,817 of NC_061157.1, forward strand.
TCCTCTTTATCTTTTTACAAACGATCTTACCCAACTTACAGAAACTTCTGAAGTATTTGCAGACGATACTAAACTTTTTTCTAAAACTTCATCGCAGACTAATTTCGTTGATCTGCAGGACCGTCTACGCTTAGTATACGAGTGGTCAAACACTTGGTTACTTAAATTAAACATTTCAAAATGCTGTGTTATCCATTATGGTAAAACCAATCTTATGTATAGCTACTTTTTAAAAAATAACTAAAGTATAAATGAAAGCCTAAGAAGCTCTGTTAAAGAGCGCGATTTAGGAGTCATTTTTACATCTAACCTCAAATGGAGTAAACATATTCAATCAGTTGTCTCCAAATCTTTACAAACTCTTGGTATGCTAGAAAGGACATTCACTATTGTTCATAAAAAAATGGCTTTCAAATTATATAAAGTGTTTATAAGACCACACCTGAAATATGCAGTGTCTGTTTGGACACCGTATTTAAAAACTGACGTAGCTTTGGTTGAATCTGTTCAACGTAAAGCAACAAAACGAGCTTTAAACTTGAGAAATCTTCAATACTATGAAAGACTTAAAAGACTGAACTTACCATCACTCGAGTTTCGGCGCCTACGATGTGATCTAATACAAATTTTTAAACTAATACATCGATTTGATATAATTAACAATATATATCAACCAAAATTTATTAACTCATTGTCACGTGGTCACCATCTTAAAATAAGACGTGAATATGTTCCAAACTGCCTTCCAATACACAACCAATTATATAATAGATCAGCAAAATACTGGAATGAACTACCCGAGCAAGTAACTTTATACTCCACTTTACTTTTTTTAAAATTAGATTAGATCACTGGTTGAGGATAAAATTCGGAACGAATATTTATAAAACTGGTTGTTTATAGTAGGGTGTTTTCCATGCTTGCTGTATGTATATATGGTATGTATATTTTACGGCTACAACTATAATAATAATAATAATTTAATAAAAAAATAAAAATAAAAAAAAACAAGATATGTTCTTACCAGGTTTTACATTTATAATAACCAGATTGGATATAAATGCATCTTGTGCAGAATACCAAATGTCAGAGGCATATACTTTTACATTTTCAAAATCTCTAGCATCAAATATTCTATTTTATGAATCAGTACTCTATTCACATGAACAGAAAATCAATATTTATTATTTTGCATAACTTGACATATTTTAACACTAGACCATTGATTCAAGTTAAGTTGATTCGTTTCAATAAAGAAATCTGCCTTACCACTCACAGTAGCAAAAACAATAAGTTTTCCAGGCCCATCTTTGTTAAACGAAATACCCGGATTTCTATCACCATAGGCTCCAATATTCTTACCCAAAGTTAAATAAAGAACACTTGTCAAATTCTTTGAAAAATTGTTAGGTTTTATATCAAAAGACACAGAGTATACTTTCTTAAAAACATTTAGTGTTCCAAGAGTTAAACCTGGTATTAGAGTAAACACTTCTCTAACGACTATAAAATCTAAATCATAAATACCGTAGAGGTTTTTTTATTAAATAAATACATTGACACATTTTATAAAAAATACATACTAATTTGAACAATTTAATTTAATTTAAACAAAATTCAAATTAAATTCAATGAAAATTGTTTGTATATAAGCAATCTTTTATCATGTAAATCTAAAACATTTTAATTATTTTTCTAAAGTTTTACTTAATAGTGACTTAAGACACCTAAAGCACATATTGAAACATATTAACATGTTTTTCAGACATTTAAAACACATTTTATACCCACTGGGGCTGTTCATTTGATTTTTAAAAAGATTATATTTTATTAACTTTTTAAAAAGAGTTTACTTGCACACACCCTTATACAATGTCTTTTTATGGTTTAAACGTAGCAACAAGGTTCTTTTATACCTTCATTAACTATTAACAAAGTTTAATACTTTATTTGTATTATATTTTATCATTTAGATCAAAACAACAATAAAGGAAAATATGTAAGTTTGTAAAAGTTTATTTTACTTTATATACCTTTATAAACATAGCAGTTATGTATGCTTGTTAACATTTATAGAAGAAAAAAAAAACATATTTTTGTAAATGTGGATTTAATAACAATTTTACTTGCATTTGCATTTTAGTTCCATAAGTAGTACAAAATTGCTAGTTGAAATTATTTAAAAATTAAACTTTTATTTAGAATGTAGACTCTATATGTTTAAAATATGCCTAGAATAAATTAACCAAATATATAAGTAAAAATATTTTTTAATGGATTAACATTAGGATGCTTACCTACTTGTATAAACATAAAAAACATATATTTTTTAAATTTGATTTTTTTGTAACTTTGTTGAGTTGTTTTAAACAATATTTTGTTAATTGTTTTATTCTTTGGAAAGCAGTTGTTCTTTACTTAAGATCGCAAAAAAAAAAAAAAAAAAAACAGAACGTTTTTTACCATTTTTAATAATATTTTTATATAGGTGTAATTGTTTTGAAATTGTAAACTAATTATATAGTCTAATACTTGTAAAAAAAAAAGCTACACAATGAAACTCAATTGATGGTAGGTACACTCCACATATGTTTTTGTCTGTAAAAGGGTATTCTTTAATAAACTGAGAAAAAATTATATATATATGTATATATATATATATATATATATATATATATATATATATATGTATATATATATATATATATATATATATATATATATATATGTATATATATATATATATATATATATATATATATATATATATATATATATATATATATATATATATATATATATATATATATATATATATATATATATATATATATATATATATATATATATATATATATATATATATATATATATAGATAGATAGATAGATAGATAGATAGATAGATAGATAGATAGATGTCTGTAAAAGGCTAATCTTTAATAATCTGAGAAAAATATATATATAGTTTTGGTAAAACTTTAGATTACTATTATTATTAAATACTGTTAATATTTTTATCATTGTTATTAGTGCTTATAATGTTCTACTAATCTTAATTAAAACTAATTTTATTAAAATTTTGTTTTAAGCAACTTGTTTTAACCCGATTTAAGAATAAAATTATAATTATAGCTAATACACCTGCAGGAAAAACAACAATAGGTTGAATCCTGCTATCTAACAAAAAAAAAAAAAAAAGATTATTTTAAAAATTAAACTTTTCCTTATTAGATTGAATAACATGTAATCTAGAATTTAGAATGTGCATAAAGTAGAGACGAAAGTTAGAAATATAATGGAAACCATGACATACTCATAATTCCATTAATTACGTAAAAGTTTCTAATTGAGCCTTCTTGAGCATTATGCCATGGATCTGAAGCATATACTATGACATTATCAAAACTTGAAACTTGTTTCAAAATTTCAGAAAAAACAATATCGCCATTTATTCTCCATGTGTACACATAATCTGAATCTTTAAAAATTTGGCATAACTGAATGCTTGGCCATGTATTAGATTGTATTGGATTTGTGGTAAACTCTCTTATAAAAATAGTACTAAAAGTTGGTTCTGAAAGGGTCAGCCACCTTTGACCATTAGAATGAAACCAAATACTAGGAATTCTATCACCATATTTATCACTGTTAGAACCAATAGTGAAATGAAGAACATTGTGCCAATCATTAACAAATTTATTAGGAAAAATATCAAATAAAATTAAACTTTCTTTTTCAAGCTGAGGTATCACAGCTATTATTTTATTCTTCACTAATGGAGTAACAATATTACCAATAATAGGCTCTATGAATAAAGAACAGTAAATAATTTGTTTTTAATTAATAGATAATTTTCAATATTATTTACAAAACTATCAAAAGTTTTAAAAGCTGATTTATAATTGTGATAATCAATTTATGAGAATAAATTTGCATAAATTTTAATTAATTTTTACCTGCTTTTCCATTAATAATCAAAAGCTTAGAAATAGCACCATCTTGTGCATCATTCCAAAGATCAGAGGCGTACACTATTATGTTATAAAAATCTCTTGCATCAGAACTTTCCTCTTGATCTGTATTGACTCCATTTATGTCCACAGAAAACCAGTATTTTTCCTCTTGCAAAATTTGAGATATTTTAATATGAGACCACTGACCCAATGGCAGTAAGGCTGTTTCAATGTAAGAACTATTTTTACGATGGAGAGCAATAAAAAAGGTAAGCTTTCCAGAGCCATCTTTTTGAAACCAAACACCAAGATTTTTGTCACCATAAACTCCATCAATGTTACCCAATGATAATAGAAGAACACTTTTTAAACCCTAAGAGAAATTTACTGGTTTTAAACTAAAAGACACTGTGTACTCCTTCTTCAAAACAAAAATTTTTCCAAGAATTGAACCTTTTGTCAGATTAAATTTAGCTCTTTGGTTAATAGATTCTAAATTAAAAAGTTAAAAGTTTTACTTCAATAAAAATTAGGAAAATGAGATCTTTTAAAAACCTTTTTTTAAAAGAACATGTGTTTGAGTTTAGAAGGCTTGAGTCAAATGCAAAGATAAAAATACAAGAACGCATCATTTTAAAAAGAACTTTTTTTAATAAATATTCACCTCCAATGTCAAATTACAGATTTAATTTTATTATACTTCAAAACTATTAAAACTTTTTTGTTATCTAATTATTAATTTAGGCTATTAAAACAGAAACCTAATCTTTATATTACCAACTATTAGTTATTTAGAAAAGATTGTTTTAATCGTGGGCATGGAGTACCCATATATATAATTCAAAATATACTAGAACACAAATAAATAAAAGAATAATAAATAACAACTGTGTAAAGCTAGGATGTAAATATAGACCAATGATTCTTGATACACAGGGTAACCTAAACATTTCTCTTCATAACTATGAGGCAAAAGAAATTATATATATATAACAAAAGACAAAAGAAATTATATATATATATATATATATATATATATATATATATATATATATATATATATATATATATATATATATATATATATATATGTATATATATATATATATATATATATATATATATATATATATATATATATATATATATATATATATATATATATATATATATATATATATATATATATATATATATATATAAGGTATATCTGCTATTAAAAAAGTTAGAAGATGAGCAACTTGACTGAGTAAAAAAATTGTGTACATCTACGTTATAAAACCTAAAAAGTTAAGGGATCAACCTGCATACAGAAGAAATTGTATTCTTTTTTTTTTTTTTTTTTAAATTTAAATATCTTCGCTTCCAACAAAGCTGTAAGGAAAGCAAGATAAAAGCAAAATGAATTCCAAAGCACTGATGTTTGAGGAAAAAAACCAGAGGAATGAGTTTTTGGAGCACAGCAGGAACAGTCACAGAAAAAGAATGAGACCTAATTGAATGACAAGTAACGTGAGAATGAGTTTTAGTAGATGGCACAAGTGACTCTAGCTCTTTAGAGCAGTGTCCATTATAGTAATTGTGACGATGTGATAATGTTTGGAAGTTGGCTGCAAGGGCAGGTCCAACTATGTTTACAATGGGTTTTTGCACTTTGCCAAAAAAAGAAATGGCATTATTTGTAGATCCATCTCAGATATGGCAAAAGTATTCCATACAAGGCCGGATTTGAGATTTATAGATTTACAAATTTGAGATTTATAGAGATAAATAATAGAATCCAAAGCAAAAAAGTGTCAAGCTTGATAAAGACATGCCACCCTAATTTTGCAACTGATTTGATATATAGTTTCCTAGAATGATTGGAAGAGTTAATCCTAGAAGATGATGGGTAGATTGCTCATAGAGTACATTATCATTTATAAACATAGGAAGATCTATATTATTGCAATAATGATTGGCTAAAAAAAATTGAGTTTTATTTGAATTAAAGTCCAGCAGCTAGTGTGAAGTAGCAGAACTGAAATCCTTTTCAAGCTCAAATGCCCCCTCCAAGCAATCAGAGTGTTGGTTTCTTATCATGACAAGAATAAATGCTAGTGTCATCAGTGACCAATGCCACCTTAGATGTGAGAATATCTGGAAGATCGTTAATGTAAATTAAAAAGAGTATAGGGCCAAAGATTGAACCTTGACAAACCCCTAACGTAACAGGATATGAAGAAAACTAGTGTCCATCGAGGACAACCTTTATCTTTTCAACGATTGGAACAAAATGATTCAATAATCTTAAATGATGTTACCAGATACACCATAAGAAGAAAGCTTATGGAGAAGACCAGCATGCGAAACTTTATCAAAAGCTATAGAAATGTCAAGAATGATGGCCTGAATCTGTCTACCTTTATTGAATACATGATAAAACCTATCGGTTATTACTGTTAGCAAATCAGCTGTAAAACGAGAAAATCAAAATCCATATTGATGATCAGAAAGTATATTATTAGATTCAAGATTAGAGATTAAGTGTTTGTTAATTAAAGATTCAAAAAACTTGCTCATGATAGAAAGAAGACTAATGGGACGGTAGTTAGACGATTTAGATCGCTCCAGGTCCAGAATTTTTGAAAGTAGGGATAACAGATGCCGCTTTCCAGCAAGCTGGGAAACAAGACTCTCATTAGCTTTGAAAATGAACTAATAAAAGAATGCTATCCATTAGGAAAATACTTTTTTTTTTTTAAACAATATCTGCTATATGGTATTGTTTTTCTGAATCCATCTTACTCTCTACATTGGGTAATATGTTAAAAAAACTTTTAGATGAATATATTGGAAATAATTTTACCAGCCTGGTGATATTTTTATCATTGTTCATTATTATAAAATATAATATCTTGTTTATCATTATAAAAATTTTTGTTATATATTATTTTCATTTTTATTTTTTTTAACTTAAGCAATAAATCATAGATGAGTATTTGACTTAATGAAAATTCCGGAAATTTTTTTTATAAAAAATCCCGGAAAATCCCGGGAAATTATTTTATTAAAAACTGATCGTATTAACTGAAAACAAAAACTTTCGTGAACTTTTAAAACGGAATTTAGATTATTTAACTTTTTACAAAAAGTTAAATAATCTAAATTCAAAAAATTAAAAAGCAAAAAAAAGAAAAAAAAGTGTTACGAAAATTGATCTCGTAAAAATTTTAACTATAGAAAACATATTTGTTTGTAAATGCAAAAGTTGTCGTTTTTAAAATTTTATGTAGAAATATATATAATTTTTTTTAAACAAATTATTAAAAAAAAATATTTTTGGAAATTTAAAGGAGTTTTAAGTGAATTTCCGGAATTCCGGGAATTCCCGGAAAAAACTTATCTATGATAAATATAAATTTTAATAATAATAAAAATTATTAATAATAAAATTTATACTAACTTATAAATAAAAAGATAAAACTTTTAAAAAAATAATTATTTATATCTATGATATAAGTATACTTTTTAATAAAAACTACTTGTGCGGAACATGCACCAAGTTTGGTAAAATTCATTCAAATATGTTAAAATTTGAAATATGTTAAAATGTCAAATATGTTAAAATGTAAAAATATGTGAAATATGTCGAATATGTTAAAATGGAGATTTATGATTCTTGAAAAAACCTGTGATGGTGCTTTAGAACTAAAACTTGCTCTTTTTTTGTACCTGTTTCCTTGCCATTAAGTAATTTTTTCTCTTCAAGAACAAGTTATTTGTCAGCCTCCTCCTCTGCTTCATTCTTCATAGATCTTTGCGGAGATCTTCACCTTCGGTAAATTATCCCTGCAGTAGACCAGCATGTGGATGTTTTTGAGCTTTGTTCTTTTTTATGTAACAATTAAAACTTCTGATGAGAAAATTCTCTCAGAGCTAACAGATGATGCCTGAAAAATGAACTGATTTTAACAATTTTTCAAAATGATTAAAAAAAATTCCTTGATTAAAGTCCAGGACTGGACAAAACTCATTCTTCTTGACAATCAGCTTCTCTAAGTTTTATTTTCATGTTGGGTAAGGGTGAGTCTTTTAAAAAACTGACTCAAACTTACCTCAACTTTAGGATGTATCTCATCATCAAGCTGAAATTATAGTGAGGTTCAACAGAGGCAATGATCTTTACAAATTAAATTAAAAGAGATATTGAGAATTTGGTTTAAAACTACAGTTAAACTCTGTTATAAAAAAATAGCTTTAGACAAGCACATACCAGTATCAACAAAAGAAAAATTCAGCTCATTGAGCATCATAACCTACCGCTGCGGACCAAGGTAAGTGAGTGAACACTAAAAGGTAAACTAAAAAAGGTAAAAGAAAAAAAAACTTTCGATGATTGCTTTTCACCGTCTTGGTAAAACTCTTTTTTTTTTTTTTAATAATAACAATATTTATCAAATTTGATTTATTTTTTATACATGTTTTTTAAAAATACATCAGCTACAATTCTTATTTATAATTAATTTGTAATTATATATATATATATATATATATATATATATATATATATATATATATATATATATATATATATATATATATATATATATATGTATATATATAATTATTTAGTATTAAAATGAAAAAAGTACAACTTTTTGTTGGTACTCAGAGTTTCATTCCTGGCGGCAATCATCAGCCATATATATTTTTTTAAATCAAGAAATTAAAAAACCATTTAAAATACAAGTTAAGCAATGCAATGGGATCTGACGTCAAAACATTGACTACACGAAGTCTACCAAAAGGTGAGTTTCCACTCATCCGTTCTTTCACGGGAACGGGATAGGAAAGGGAAAAATAATCACGTAAGCATGCGTAGTTTTCCTTGGGACATATTTAAACTTATGGCGAGTTTCCACTCATCCGTTTTTCAACGGGAACGTGATAGGAAAGGAAAAAATAATCACGTCAGCATGCGTAATAAAGGTTTTTATTTGTCCGAAAGAAAACTGCGCATGCTCGCGTGATTATTTTTCCGTTCCCTTTCCCTTTTCCCGTAGAAAAACGGATGAGTGAAAACTCACCTTTATATTACGCATGCCCACGTGATTATTTTTTTCCGTTCCTGTAAAAAAACGGATGAGTGGAAACTTGGCTTAAGCCTGCGTCGAATTGACAAAGAAGGAATTTATTTCTATATCGACATTTTGATATAATTTCAGTCTTTTTATTTAATAAACTAGAGTCATTATTTGAAATAATTTCATATTTTTCATTAAGGCATAATTTGCACGATTTTGTTGTCAGGTTATATGCTTCACATCTAATTATTTTCCTATTAATCACAGGATTTTTATCATTATCATTTAAGATACCAATGTATGAAACCTGATAATATTTTAAACTACATACATGCTCAATCTAACCACCCTCCTAATTTTCTAAAACAACTACCGCAAAATGTTGAACTCAGATTGTCCGAAAATTCTAGAAGCGAAGAGGTGTTTAAAAAATCTGTACCTATTTATAATGAAGCACTACAAAACTCTGGTATTAAACATAATATATCTTACCGACCTAACTTGAAACAACAACAAAAGAAAAACCGTACGCGTAAAATAATTTTGTACAACCCACCCTATAGCATAAATGTCACCACAAATATAAGAAAAAGCTTTTTAAACTTGATTGCCAAACATTTTCCAATTAACAACAGACTGCACAAAATTTTCAACAAAAACACAGTAAAAATCAGCTACAGTTGCATGCCAAACATAAAATCAATAATAAATTTACACAACAAGCACATCCTAAACAAAAATCTAACCATTAATAAAGATAACTACAACTGTCTTAATAAAAACAATTGTCATTTACACAATAACTGCTTGACCAACAACATTGTATACCAAGCAACCATCACTTCGGATAACCCTTCAATAAAAAAATCATACATTGGTATTTGTGAAACATCTTTCAAACTGAGATATGCTAACCATTTGAAATCGTTTAATATCCCCAAGTATAGAAACGATACAGAGCTGTGAAAGGAGGTTTGGAACTTAAAAGATAATGATAAAAATCCTGTGATTAATTGGAAAATAATTAGAAGATGTAAAGCGTATAACCTGACAACAAAATCGTGCAAATTATGCCTTAATGAAAAATATGAAATTTTTTCAAATAATGACACTAGTTTGTTAAATAAAAAGACTGAAATTATATCAAAATGTCGACATAGAAATAAATTCCTTCTTTGTCAATTCGACACAGGCTAAAGGTAGACTTCGTGTAGTCAATGTTTTGGCGTCAGACCCCATTGCATTGCTTAATTTGTATTTTAAACGGTTTTTTAATTTCTTGATTTAAAAAAATATATATGGCTGATGATTGCCGCCAGGCATAAAACTCTGAGCACCAACAAAAAGTTGTATTTTTTTCATTTTAATACTACTTTAAAAACTTTCAAATTATATATATATATATATATATATATATATATATATATATATATATATATATATATATATATATATATATATATATATATATATATATATATATATATATATATTATTTTTCCCGTCCCTTTCCCGTTCCAGTGAAGGAAGCGGATGAGTGGAAACTCAACTTTACGCTTTATCAGTCAATTGTTGCTAACTAACTTATATGTATATTTAACTATTGTGTTTATAAAAACAAGTGACTTAGTAATTTGATTATTTTTTAATGTAATTAATATTATATTTGTTATTGTTGTTGTTTGTTTTATTATTATTGTGGTTCTTATGTTTATTACTATAAATATTATTTTTATAATTATAATTATTATTCTTATAATTATTACTAATTATATATATAAAGATCTATATTTTTGGTGTTTACTTAATATTAGTAGAATTACTATTTGTAAATATCCATGAAATTATTTTTCAGAATATATATATGATGATGATATATATATATATATATATATATATATATATATATATATATATATATATATATATATATATATATATGATTTAAAGGATAACATCTTGTGTGAGAGTATATTTATATATTATTTTAAAACATCAAAAATACGATTTCTCTCAACACTTATAATTTTTTTATTAGGGGAAAGCGGGGCAATATGGCGAATAGGGCAAGATGGGTTTTCGTATAACAACTCAACAAAAAATCTTAAAATTTGGTGAAAACAAAACTGTATTTGCGTCTTATATTTTAAAACACCAATTGGTTTTTTGAAATATTATTAACGCAATTTTATACGCATAAGTTTACTTTTTGCGCTTAAAAAAAAATTCCTCACTTTCGATTTCTCATAATGGATGGTGTCCTTCAAGTTTAACTTCTTTAGAAGTAGTTTTTTGCAATTTGTATATATTTTTTGTTACTTTAGTAAAATTTATCGGTAGTTTTGAAATTTTATAAAATTGGAGGTAAAAATTGCATAATAAGTCATCTTGCCCCGGTCACGTGACGAGATGGCAAATTTATGAACTTTTTATTTTAATATTTATTTCAAATTATTAGATTTGCAAAGTGAAAATTTATGCAGGCAATGAATCATTCTAATAACATAAACATACTGAGAAAGTATTATTGATTCACGACTTATAGTTTTGCAATAACTCAGGCCTTTCAAAACATTCGCCATGTTGCCCCACTCTACCCTATTATAGAAATTTCCGCTGGATTTTAGATACCAGCTTCTTCAGCTTGTTAAATGTTACAGTAATTAGTAAACCGTTATAATTTAAATTAAAACGTTGCTATTGACGTCAGCGGTTGAATGGCTTCTTTTTTGCTGAAATTTAAAAAATGGCGTCCAAAACTTAGTTTTTACGTATTGACCCTCATCGAGATTAATCCCGCCATTTTTTGCAGAACACATGTTTTTTTGTATTTCTAGGGCTTCCCTAACTTTTTTTTCAAATTTTTTATTTTCTACTTTCAATGTTTTTGTTTGTTCTCAAATAATTTCTTTTTTGCAAAATGCAGAGCTAATCGACGTGTGATGCTGCTTATTTTCATCAATGCTTTTTTGGTGTTGATGCATTCGTGTGTTTACTTTCATTTTTTTTTTGCCTACATACACTTTTGAACAGATGCATTTGATTATATATGTTCCTGGTTGACTGTTATTAGGTAATTTTGATTTATTTTTTGATGTTAAACAGGGATCTTAAGTTTGGGTTTGATTTGAATACCGCTCTGTAACCAGCTTTTCGGAATATTTTCCTAAGTTTTGGCGAGAGACCGGGTACCCATGGTAAGGAAACTACAGGATAATTATTGATTTCAGATGGAATTGTAATTTTATTTTGTCTTTTGTGTTGAAACTGATGCGCAATATTCATTATTTGAGTTTTATCGTAACCATTTTCAATAAACACGTCGATTAGAAAATTTATTTCATTTTGCAAGTAAGACTTACTACAGATTGAGTAAGCTCGGTGGAGAAATCCTTTAAAATAGAGTTCAAGATATTTGGATCATGATTTGAGTGTGGTTTATTTTGAATGTTAGTGATAGCATCTTTCCGATATACTCCGTATTCATACTTTCCTGTTTTTTTATTCATAATTTGTATATCCAGATAATTTAGTGTTCCTAACTCGTTTTCAACTTCAATTGTATACTGGATGGAAGGATGTTGTTGATTTAAAATGTATTGGAAATGTTTTGCTTGGTTGAGATCTGGAAACCTTGCGTGACTATCATCGAGATATCTTAAGAACGATTTGAGGTTAAGTGCAGGGTTGAAATTTAGTGCAATTTTAATTGCATTGTTTTTATGGAATTGTAGAAATGATTCTGCAAGAACGACCATGAACGAAAGTCCAATTGGACCCGAGTTTTTCATTATATGAATTTCATTGTTCCAATGAAAATAACATTGAAATAAACAAAGTTCTATAAGTTGTTTTATTTCAGGTATACTTAGTCTTGTTAATTTTTTATATGTTGTATTATTATTTAATTTTTCTATAAGTACAAGGGTGGCTTCTTTTAAAGGAACCGACGGATACAGATTTACGACATCAAAAGATACCTGAACTTCATCGTTGTCAATTTTCCAAGATTCAGCTTTTTTAATAAAGTCAAAGGAATTTTTTAATCTTGTCAAGTTTTCATTCAAAACTGGTTGTATTATCTTAACTAAGAACTCAGATATTCCGTAGTTTGCTGTGCCGATTGTGGAGATAATTATTCTCATAGGATAGAATTTTTCAGGTTTGTGGGCTTCGATTACACCATACATACGAGGCGGGATGGGATCACTAGGATATATTTTTTCGTATTCGTCTTTTGAAAAACAGTTTCTTTTATTTAGTTTTGAAAGATATCTACGAATTTTAGCCGCGTAGTTTGCAGTAGGGTCTTCTTTTACTATTTTTGTTGGGCTTATTTGTTCGCGAATTTTTTCCAAGGCTTTTGAATGTTCGATTCGTACAAAACCTGTCCCTTTGTCGAATGGATACATGTCAACGTTTTTTTCCTCTTTTATTTCTCTATAAGCTTTCCATTGTTCTTTTGTAATATAGATATATAATGTAAGATATATAATGTAAGATAAATGTAATATAACTGATAAATGTAAGATAACGTCATTGCTCAAAATCATTATGGCTTAACTAAGAATTAATTTTTTTTTATGACTTTTTTATGACTTTTCATTTAACAAGCTGAAGATGCTGGTATCTAAAATCCTGCGAAAATTTCTATAATGATAAAAAAATTATAAGTGTTGAGAGAAATCGTATTTTTGATGTTTTAAAATAATATATATATATATATATATATATATATATATATATATATATATATATATATATATATATATATATATATATATATATATATACATATACATATTTTGTATACTTTGAATAATGTTTTTTGTATAATAATGTACAAAAAAACTCTTGTTCGTTTAAAAGTGATCAATATTATAAAAAAGAGATTTTTATAATAGATCTAATATAATTAATTGGTAAAGCAGTAAAGCTTTAAAAATTCTCTTTTTACATAAAATACGTGAATCTCTCGCATTATTCTAAAGATTAACTACCTTACCAACTAAACAATAAAATAAAAATGTTCTGGCTCAGAACTCAGAGGTCCGAGGTTCGATGCCAGCTCTAGCCCAACAAGCGACATTGTTACGGAAGGAGGCGTAAACTTCCTGTTAAATGCTCACTTGCGGTGCTCTATGATAAGACCGTAAGGACTTCTGGGAGCACTTAAATACATACAAAAAAAAAAAAAAAATATATATATAATATCAGTAGCAACATAAGTAAAAAATAAGTATGATAGAAAGTCGCTATTTGTGGGGAAGAGTGGGGTATTGGCGAACAGCAAAGCCATTTAAAGACAACTGTTATACGAAACTGATCATATTTATTGTTTATCAATTAGTCTAACTATTCAGTTACAAACCCTCAAAAGCAATTTTTGTAAATCTTGTTATAAAATAAAAATTTAGGTCAAAAATAAAACCATTGAGGTTCGGAATTACCCTACATACGTGGGTTAATTCTGAACACACCGTGGGTAATCACAAACACTGTTGCCTATTAAATAATAAAATGCTTATTATAATATTTAAGTGCAAAAGTTATACTATAAAACGACATCAACAAATGGGGTAAATTTATATTCATGGTAGCTACACCAGGAATGTTACTCAAGAAGTTATAAAAAAAATTAGGATCAAATTATCGCGAACAACAACCGCAGCTTCATTACACTGTTGCACATCTGGAACTGAGCACGGTCACTGTATTTAATATTAGCAAAGTCATCATTAAAGACAAGCAAAAATTGCCCCTAACTTAAAGCGCGGCTTTCTAGGTTGCATTCGGAATCCTTGCATTAAATCTTTTTTTTTAATTTTGATGTTTTGTTTCAATGTTGCTTTTATGTTGTTTTTTTTTAATTATTGTTATTGTTAAACTGGAGTTTTGTTCATTATTTGCTTTTATTTTTCAGAGTATCATAGAATAAATGCATCTATACGCACATAAATTGAAGGAGTCGCAATTGGTGTACATACATCGACTGACTTAAATAGAGATGAGCGCTGTAGATTTTACATTCATCGCCTGAGGATTTAGGTTTGAACAGGCATTCTTTTAAAGAAAAGAAAAATCAATAAAATGTCAATATTTATTTGAATATGGTTTATATACTATTATAATTATTTATATATTAACAGTTTATTTCAAAAAATTATTAAACTAAATTGAACTAGTTTTCCAGGTAAAATAGTCAAAAAAGTATTTAATAACTCATGTTTAAATACGCGCGGTACAAATAAGAAAAAATTAGTTTTACGCGAATACAATTAATTCTTATTTTTATGATATATTGTTATTACATTTTTTTTTTTTAATGCCTGGGCTTATTATATACCTATAAATAAAAAAATATTATATTTGCTTATAATTATAATTCTGCATGTAAAACATTATTATTTAGAATATAAACAATTGGCAGTTTGCGCATCTGCGTTTTATTTTACCGTGTATGCATTTTTCTTCTTCACGTCTTGCAAGTCCTGCTACTACAGCATTACTTACCGGTCCTGCTACTGCAACATTATTTGTGGGAGCTACCTTGTTTTTTTCTAGCATTGTCTTCTTATTTACGAGTTTAATATTTTCCATCTAAAATTGAAAAAATAAAAATAAATCTTTTGAAATAATAAAAATTAAAGAAATCTCAAATTTAAATGTAACATAATTAAAAATTTATTTTTACGACTGTATGATTCATGATCAGGTAAAGATGTAATTTTCTTTCGAGAAAATATTTCTGTATTAAAGAAACTCATCCGAAAAAATTTTTTTCGTTTAATGTTACCTTAACGGGGATTTTTTTTTAAATATTTTTATTATCTAGCTAGCTACCATTCTAATGTCTTGAAATCGTCCATCTACAATAAACCTCCAGTTATTCAAACCTCCGAGGGGAACAAGAATTGTGAATTAAATATTTCGAAAATTTTCTTTAAAGTGACTTTTTGAAAAAAAGACTATTTTTGATTGCTTTTTTGCTTAAAGAATGTTTATCAAACATCTTTGATACAAGGCTTAGTGATTGAAGGACTTCGACGCCGGCGTTTTCAAAGAGACCAACATTCAATTAACTCTATTGCACGTACAATCACTAATAATTTTGGCTTATCGGAGACAAATTGGTTAGCTTTTCATCTCTGACCTCATTTACCTCAGCACAACCCTTGATTAAAATAGTATCAAGAATTTTGCAATCTGTGATAGCGATTGCTTCGCCTGTATAAATTTTAAACTTTTAAATGTTTACGTATTCTTCAACAGAAAAATCTTTGTCTACAAAACCAAGATATCTAAGCTTTTTGACATTCACTTGAGGCAATTCGGAAAGATAATCTTTATTATTTATACTTTGCCTTTTTAAAATAATTCATTACAGTGTTGTAAGTATCCCTCAATTTATACCTTAAGAGGATCGTGGGCAAATGGGTTAGCTCCTTACTTGATGTCTTTTTCTCTGTACAGGACCTTTCCTCCTTAGAAATAATTCAAAAAATAACGTTATGTCAATTTTTCCATTGATCAAGCCACCCTTCTGAAGCGTTAAAATCCACAATGTTGAGTTCTTTTAGGTAAACTTATATTTAAGTATTATTTACATTATCTAAAATTTAAAACTCCCGTCTCTGCTCCAAATTGAACAGAATCATATTTGCTGATTATGTCATCTTTATGCTTAATCCAGTATGTTAACGTGTTTTGAGGAACACTGAACTTTTTGGTAATATTTCATTTATTTGGTCCTTTTTCTTAATTTTAAAGAGCAAGATTTTCTTTGATTGTCAGAATTGTTTACTTTTGTGTAGATGCAATGTTGAAATTTCTATCACACTAGGTTGGAATGTGTTTAATTTTTTAATTATATTTTAATAACATTATTTTGTTTGTTATATTTTGATAACGTTCCATAAATTTTGTCAAGGTGATTAAAAAATCATTTCAAACAACCAAAAGTTCAAGTAACTGCAGATTCAAATAATTGATGAATATTTGCATGAGTGTTAAGGAAAATTCAAGGGAAAGGAAAATTGCTTCAAACATGCAGGAAATTTGCATAAGTGCTAGTTTGAATATGTGGGGGTTTATTGTACTACAAAAAGACAAACGTAAAAATTAAAAAAATTTTGTTATGCAATTTTCATATATAAATTATACATATAATTAAAAGTTCTATAATTTTTAATAAAAAATTATCCAATCTTTATTATGAGTCCTATTTTAAATCTTTACAAAGATTTAAAATGGGACTCGTAATAAAGCAGTAAAAATAAAACAATGTAACAAATAGGGAAGAGTGGGTCATCATGATACATGAAACACTACAAAACATTGTAATTGTGGAGGCATTTTAAGAGCTTCGACAATCATTTTCATATGGTGAAATAGTTACTACTTGAGCTATGTTTTGAAAAAAATATATATCATTTGATATCATTAGGCCTTCAAGGGATTGACTTTTGTATTTTTTTGATGGCAAAGTAATTTATTATTATTTTTCAAAGTCACTAGGTTTTAAGGTAAAATGTACAATTTGTCTATGGGATGTAGTTTACAAAATAACATTATTTTGTAAACAACATCTCATAAGCTCTTTAGTTTATTAAACAAAACATAAAATTAAACAAGATATTACTAAAAACAATGCCACGATTAAGAATGACGTTTAAAAAGATATATTATCTGGATTTCTGAAATATAATTTGGACCATTGAATGCATTGTTTGGGTTACAACAATTAATTTGTTTGTCTTTCAAGTAAAAATCTTTTCTCCAAGTTTAATGCTTTGTGCAGAGGCGTTTACAGGAAATTTTTTGTGTGAGTCCAAAAAAAATATTATGCTCCCCCTCTGCCTCCCTATTTTTTTAAGGTGGGGAAGTTGGACCCAGTTTTGACCGGATTGAGTGTACTTTATAAAAATGTTTTAGTTCTTTGAATGACTTGTAACATTAATAAAATGGTAACTAAAGCTCAAAATAAGATTTTTGCAAACTAAAAAAATTAATTTTTGAAAACACTCAGTTGTCGTAATGTATCATATATACATGTTAAAGTTTTTTACAAGATTTGTGAAAAAAATTTACAAGATGAATACAAGATTTTGCTGTGTAAATTTTTTTATATAACTTTATAAATAACTTTTAATAATAAATAAACTTTATAAATATTTAGAGTCAAAAAAAACTTATTGCAATAACTGTACAATACTAAATGATTTTACAAAGATGTCTGGCTATGAAAATAGCTGTTTAACAAAAAGCAGATAAAACATTTGAAGTTAAAATTTTATCGTATTTGAATTTTATTCAAATCATAACTCATAAGTATTTATAAAAAACTTGAAAAGGTTTGTTGCTTGTAATGTTTTAGTATTATTAGATTAAATTTCATTTTTGAAATTCAGGCAGTTAAGTGAAATTCAACTAAACTTCCCACAAATCAAATTTGAGTAATGAAGCCTTTGGTTTGAAAATAATAAATAAACCTAATAAAGCCTTTGGTTAAACAAGACACTAAAACATATGATTTGGTCTTCCCAACTAGTATAACAAAGCATTGAATTTCTGCAATTGTTTTTAGAAGAAACTGTATATTAGAAAGAAGAAATTAAAACACAGGTGCTTTATAACACTTGAAAATTGTATCAATCAACCAATGTGTTAAACTCAGTAATCTAAATAAAACTCATATAGTCTAGCAAAGAAACAGCGATAACCAAGTTAAAATAATTTGAAATGCAATTTTTAGGCTTGTTAAAGCATATTTGGAGGTGTTGATAAATAATATTTCTAACTATCTACAATAATATTTCTAACCTCTACAATAAACTGTTAATTAAAGAGGAAATAAAACTATGTATTAAAATAAAACGTTTAATTAATAGGAAATAGTTATTGTTACTACAATTTGCTTTCAAAAACTATAGCCAAGTTCTCTTAAGTGTAAACTGTATTTAAATAAGAATCAACTGTAAACCTTTTCTTTACATCCGCAGCTCAAAACTAGCATTCTGCCTCTTTTGTAACCGTAACGATGTAAATTGTAACGATGGTTTGGATCTTTTTACAATTTTTGTTGAAGATCATTTCTCAAGGAGGATCATCCCACCTCATGTATTTTGCTTATTTACTCGGTACAGGGTTAGTCATAGTTTTATTTCCATTTTTTAATTTAATCTTAATTAAAGTTTTAACTAAGTGTATAAAATTAAAAAAAAAGTGTAAAAAAATTTTAACCTTTTTTTTAAAGTTTTGAACTTTTTTCCTAAGTTTTAAAGCGCATTAATAACATGTGCACTATCTTTATTAATAATTTTCCTGACAACTTTATATCTAAAATGGCTCTATTGAGTGACGAATCAACTTTATACTCTTTTCTTGACAAAAAGTTTTTTTTTTCAATCACTTAAAACAGAACTTTCATCTGATCTTACTTCTGTAACACTTTGCGGCTTTAAGTGATATATGAGTTTTAATTCCAACACAACTCAATTTACAACAAACTACTACCGCAATACTGTCGACATTCTGATATTGATGAATGGCCACCCTCTAACTGAGTCCTCTACTTCTCGGATTATCTTTCGCTACTGACTTCCATGGAAACCATATATATAATTGATTGCAAAGTTTGCATCTGCTAAAGTTGTTTCTCTTTATCGTGCTCTCCATGATCTTACTCCTTATTTCATTCTCTTTATCTCTACAAATCTCTTATTCGTCTCTGTACGAAATACTATTTTCATATTTATAAATGGTCAAAAAACACATTGTAAACGTATTTGGGCCTGCTTTATCTGTCAAACATGAGTCTTTTTCGTTGTAAGGTTGTATCTCTTTCTATTTTCTACAAATACCATAGAGGTTGCTGCACAGTGGAACAAAATCGAGTTTTTTGTGCCAAAACTATTTTCGTAGTTTTATTTATTAGAATAGTTATATTTATATATAAAGTGCATAAATAAAGTAATAAACATGTAATTATATAATATATATAAAAATTATATATATATACGAAATATTTTTGATGGACCAGACAACTTTTATTAGTGTAAACATCAAAAATATTATTTTTCGATCAATGTATTTGTCATAAAACAACTTTTTTAGATTTATGTTTTTTATATTTTTTATATTTACAGAACTTATATATAATAACTGTAATGAAAGATTAGGTATTTTTTGTGTACAAAACATCTTTTTTAAATGTTCAGTATTTCTCATCAACTTACCATTAACCGAAAACCAATGTTTTGTTTTAACTTTTTTTATTGCAAAAAATAGCAAAATATTTATAATGCTAGGCTACTTACATACATTTAGCATCAGATTTACATAATCAAATGTTTGAATAATATTGGAAGATGGTTTATAGGATACCTAATAGTAAAGGTTAGTAGCAAAAAAAAAATATCGAAAACTGTGTGTTTTCGATGCAAAAAAACTAAAAATTACGTAAAATTGTTTTTAAAAGTCTGAGCAAAAAAAGCATTAAAATTTTTTAAAATAAAAGTCAATAAGTTAATTTAAAATAATAGTAGCGTAAGAAAGTTGATACATAAAATTCACGTGTAAATAACCCAATAAAATAACGCTTAAATTAATATTTAATATTTTTTTAACTATATATTTCTTGTGATGAACATGTCTTCACCATTATAACAAATTTTTACCGCGCAATGCCGACATTGATACTTTGTTATTTTGGCACACTCTGTTCCACTGTGCGTTGCTATCATCTCTAGTTCCGATAACAAAAACTCATTTTTTTTTTACTCTTTATTCAGTACAGTACACTATATCTGTCTTTGCATGCTCTAAAACATTTTATTCGTCTAGTATTTTTTTACTTATTTCAACCAAAAGGTTGAAGAACGGGGGTTGTTTTGGTTGGGGAAACTCTTTCCCATCTTCATGTTTTCATGACAGCTTACAAATTTTCAAGTTTTCTGTCAAACGTTTACTTGCTCTTTAAATCTATTATTTATTTTTTAGCTAACATCAGCTAACTAAACCTTTTGTTACACATATAATGTGTTTTATCGTTAGCCGGAAAGAAGTAGGAAATTGCTGGTCCTGACTATTTTTTATTTTTAACCATATTAGTAACCATATTTACTGATCGTTAGTAGTTTTTTTGAATGAAATCTGGATCTTCAAATCTAATGAAATCTGGATCTTTAGATCTAACACCTAAACCAAATTTTGCTTTAGTTGATATAATTGGTTTTATAATATTTCGTCCAATTCTTTCATGCATTGTTGGATTTTTAATAGCATCTATTTCTTCAAGCATAATTTTATCAGCTTGATTTCTTCTTGCAGTATATGGAAAATATTTATAAGCAAGATCATGATGGTAAGCTACATTATCAACTCTATCTACAGGCTTACTCCATTCTTTATATGCACCAGTTGAGGTTAATCTTTCATCTAAATTAGTACCTGGTCCTGCAAAATTCATACCAGGTAAATGCATTTCACCTGGGATCTTTGACCATGGTAGTTTTATATTACTTGTTACTAAATTAATTGAACTAACTAAATCACCACATTTTTTAGCTGACACAGATCCTTTTGCTGCAACAAATTTAGTTTTTGTTGTTTCACAAATACCACATGTTCCACGCAGCATATTTCTATTGTTTTTACTTGCAACATTTTGTAAGTTTAATGTATCTGTTTTGTTTCTACATTTAACGCCGTACATTTATTATATATATTTTATTTTTTTATCTTATTTATGGAAATATAGATTTATGTAAAATAAATTAAAAAAAAAATTTATATATAAAATGGATATTATTGATTTATCATGGAATGTAAATAAAAGTAATCGTAATTTAATAAGTTATTACCTAAAAGTATAAGAGGAAATATTGTTGGAAAGTCAGGTTGTGGAAAAATACCAACCAGAATACAAAATATTAAAAAGTTCTTTTGAGAAAAATTACAAAAAGAAGTTATTCTTAAACTATTTAAGCTACAAGATAAAATAGAAAAATTAAATGTCAACCCTGAGTTTTTTATTGAAGACATTTCAAAAAACTTAAATGAGAAAACAGATATGGAGTGTTAGTTTTTTGAAACAGCTGCCCGGTGGGAAATCGGCTAGCGAATAGCTAGCTATAATCGTTACGATAAAGACAGCAATTTGGCTACGAGGACAGCTAGCTTAATAAGCTGAAGATCCACTGGCTATTTTACCTAGCGTCATATCGTAATAAAATAGTTGTCTAAAAACTTTTGATATGTAGCTATCAACCAGCTATAGATTTGTAGATATTTTGTAGATATTATGTAGCTAGCGACACATTGCTACAAAATTGCAATGTTTAATGTTCAATTATTTTCATAATTATAGTAGAGTCAACACTAAAAATCGAATTTTTAAAGATGTTAAAGACATTTGCAAAAAATAAAATAAGAAAAAAAAAAGTATTTGCTTGAAAATTGCTATAGAGCTAGCTTATTTCCTACCGGGTGATGATGTACCAGATCCTAAAAATTTTGATACTCATAAGAATAATTTGATGATATTTGATGATTTACAATTAACAAAGCAAAATAAGAGTGAAAAATATTATATAAGAGGAAGATATAGTAATGCAGATTGTTTCTACAATGCACAAAATTATTTTAAGTTATCTAGGAGAACTATAAGAGAAAATGCAAGTTTTATATGTTTATTTCCGCAAGATTCAAAGAATTTAAATCACATTTATTATGATCATGTTTCAAGTAATATGTCAAAAGATGAGTTCAAAAATTTTTATAAGAATGCTTGGTCAGAACCACATGGATTTGTTGTTATAGACCTATCTTCAAATAGAGGTTATAGAAAATATAAGTGGATTAAATTGTTTTTATATACCAACTTTCATGAAATTTCATGAAATATATATTTTTATCAAAATTTAATATTAAAAAAAAAAAAAATGAAATCTGGATCTTTAGATCTAGATTAAAAAAATCAAATTTAAAAAATCAAATTTAAAAGTGGAATATTAGAAAATAGTGAATTTGGTAGTAATAATAAACCTGCACCTGTTGATATATATCCATTTGCACTACGTAAGTACATTCCATCGACTACAGAACTTCTTTTATTTCATGGACTTAGAAATAAACCAGATCCTGCAGCTCTGACTTTAACTTTTTGTCCTTTCTTATTCAATACAATACCGTTTCCAGCAATTTTATTGATTGCAGCATTTTCAGCTGCGGTACCTACTCCTGTTAATAGTCCTGTTGCAAGTGATGGAATAACACTTGATAATAAAAATCTTCCAGCTGTACCTAGTAAAGATGGAAGTGCTCCAATAAACCCTCTTTTTACTTTAGAGTTTTGCATTAGTTGTCTTTTACTTAAATTAATTCTTACACCAGTACCTTTTTCATATGATCTTTTAATTTTTTTATTACGTGTTCACCATTAAGATCTGAATGTGATAGTTTAATACTTGCTCCATAACCATCTTCGATTGCTTTTTTAAGACTTTAATCTGACCTTTTGAAACAATTACTTTAACATTTTGATATTTTGCCATTTTTATATATATATATATATATATATTTTTGTTTAAATGATTTTTTAAATCATCCAGATTTTGTTAATATAATTTTACCTCTCTTATGTGGAATCTAATCAATAATTCTTCACCTCTTAAATTTAAAAGTTTACCATCTTGATCTACTAATCTAGCTCCATTTGTGAAATTTTTTTCATTATTAGTGGTAAATAAATTAAGTTTCTTGGATCTTCTACAATCTTATATCCAAGAGCAATATTTGGGAAAAATGCATATATAACGCTATCAGTTTTACCATTTACATATGATCATCCTGTAATATTATTTTTTACACGTATACTGTTAATACGTAATATATTTAATATACTTTCTGATGCATGTTTACCTGATCCGTATACTTGACTGTTAAAACCTAAAATAGTTTTAACTGTACTTAGAGTAGTAAAATCAACTTTAAATCCTTCTGCTAAATTTATATATGATCTCAATGTACTATTAATTGCTCCGACTGTAATATTATTTTCTATTTCAATATTAATAAGCACAGTTTCAGTATATAATTATTTATGTCAGTAATATCATACCTTCCTTCTGAAATAGTTATCTTTCCAAGTAATTCCATTACTTGGACAATATCTAAATTTATTGTTTGATGAAGAAATATTAAGAAAGCTGTAATAGGTTTTTAATCCAACTAAAGCCATTTCCCAATCTTTTTTATCATCAAGTTCAATAATTGGACCAAACTTTTTATACTTGTACTATTATCTCTTATTTTTATATATACAAGATATTTTTTTTTATATCATTTTAAAATTGAATAAAAAAACAAATATATACAAGATTTTTTGAATTATTTTTATAGATAAAAATCCAGACTTATTCTATTCAGACTCTTTCAGAATCGCTTTCTAAATCTATATCATCTATTATTTTAAAACTTGAAATTTTTTCATAAATAACTGCGTCTACTAATTTAATTTGTATAGATTGAATAATTGCACCAATAAAAACACCTTTAATTTTTAAACAACCAACAACATCACAACTTTTTTTAAGAAGATCATGTCCTAAAATTTCATCTTCATTTTTCTTTCTAAAAACTGATTCTATCTTTAAATACTTACCTTCTGTAGGTATTTTTGCATAAATAACTGGAGCTGATTCAGGTTTATCAGCTCTATATTTGTAAGTGTTTAAGTTATTTATATTAAGATTTTTCATTCCTCCTTTTTTTAACTTTAATTGATTTTTTTCAATTTGATCTCTACAAAATTTTTCAATAGAATGTTTATTGTATTGTAAAATGATTTGAAAAAAGTCTTTATATATATAAAATGCCTTTTAATGCTCCAATGAATAAATTTATAAAAAAAACCTAAAAATGTAAAATATTCTCCAGTATTTTTTAAACCATATAAAAATTTACAACATCCATCGGTATTTATGAATGGAAGATATGAAATACTTCCACATCAAGATTTTGTAATAAAATCTAGGTAAAAGCAAAATATCGTTTTAAAGTGTGGAGTAACAATTAGAACAGGTTTTGCATTAGTTGCACTAAAAGAAAACTTTAAACCTATGTTAAGCTTACCAAGTTCTGTAGTAGCCGAGTCTTTTATGATATTGTAGTAAGTATATATAACAATGATATATCTGAGACCTTTTTATGGGCCAGAGCCTAACAATGACAAAAAAAAAAAAAGTCCTCCAAAATTTTTGTGGGCCCCTAACTTTGCGGGGCCCAGGGCTATGACCCTCCCTAGCCTTCCGTTGATCCGGCAATTTATTTATCCAAATCTTTCAACTGCACCAGTTGAAAATCAAGCTCATGTATTTCGTCTA
Organism: Hydra vulgaris; assembly: GCF_022113875.1. Classification (NCBI taxonomy): domain Eukaryota; kingdom Metazoa; phylum Cnidaria; class Hydrozoa; order Anthoathecata; family Hydridae; genus Hydra; species Hydra vulgaris. Next base: position 75,637,222 of record NC_061157.1, read on the forward strand.
CAGAAAATTAGCGAGATTCAAAAAGAAATAGAACGCGAGAGAGAAAAGAGAACTATGTTTAGTAAAAAGTATTATAGAGCTGTAAGAATAATTTCAACAACTGATAATGCATTACTAGCAAGTACTATGGCACTTGGAACTATCGGAATTGGTTTTTTAACAACAATAATTGCGTGTAGCATTAGGAGCATGTTTATTATCATTAATAGGTGGACAAGTTAATAAAAAATTAAACTTAAAAGCAAAATAGCATGAAAAGATTAAAGTATTAGCTGATTCAAAACTAAATACAATATATTTCTAAAGCTTTAGTGAATGGAAATATTGATGATAATGAGTATGAGATGATACTTAGAGAACTTAAAAAAAATTCAACTCATGCTTGAACAAATTAGAACAAAATCAAAAAGTGAAATTGATGAACAAACTAAGACATCATTAATCACCCAAGGAAGAGAAAAAGGTATTAAAACATTTCAAAATATGTTTAATAAGAATCAAAATATAATTAATAAAAACACAAAACACGTTTAATAAAGAACGTAATTACGTTTAATTAAAAAAACACAAAACACGTTTTTAAATTATTAATACTAATTTAAAAACATTTAATATATATAAAAATGTCATTTTTAAAAATTACAGATCCTGAGCAAAGAGATCAAATAGTTAAAGAATTTCTAGAAACAAAGAAAAAAATACAGCAGAATTCTATAGATGAAAAGTTAGGCGATTATAATTTACAGACTGACTTAACAAAATTGTACAATAGTACAATTTTGTTAAGTCAGTAATTGATAGTCAATATACAATTTTGTTAAGTCAGTCTGTAAATTATAATCACCTAACTTTTCATCTATAGAATGCTGCTGTATTTTTTTCTTTGTTTCTAAAAATTCTTTAACTATTTGATCTCTTTTCTCAGGATCTGTAATTTTTAAAAATGACATTTTTATATATATAAAATGTTTTTAAACTAGTATTAATAATTTAAAAACGTGTTTTGTGTTTTTTAATTAAACGTAATAATTGATAGTCAGCCTGATATAAAAGAAAACTAATCTAAATTAGAAGATAAAGCTAATAATTTAACACTCACTTTTTCAACTACTTATCCTCGAATAAGGCCTGGACCTGAAACTAAAGAAATACTGCCACCTGATAGTGAAGTTAAACAATAAAGTTAGGAAAAATTGCAACAGATTATCCAAGGTTGTATACTACTAGTAAAAGGTTAACAATACTACATTTGGAATACATTCTAGAGATGATAAATTATATCTAGGAAAAAAGCCAATATTAATTAATATTAATGATATAAATATTGATGGTAAAATATACATTGAAACTTTTAGTCTTTAGGATTTGATAACAAAAGCTAATCCTAATAAAGATATATATAATGGAGACGATCTTAAGGATTATGAAAATATGTTAACACAATTTAACGCAATTACTTCTGATGCAAACTCGGACAAATCAAAATCATCTGGAAGTAAAAAAAACAAAGAAATAATAGCTCCAGTTTGGAGAGATATACAGAAAAAACCTGAATTTATAGGAACAAGATTAACGATGTCGCCGAGTCTCCTAAAAACTACAATTCATCATAGTGATCCAGATGCACAAACTAAAATGCTTGCATTACGTATAGCTACGTGGAAAGCAGGTAATACTGGAGCTAGAAATGAAGCTGTTGCAATTTGTGATGAATAAAAACGACAAGGTGTAATAAATGAGGGAGTATAAAGCAATACAGAACTATTTAAGAACAAATCAAAAAATACATATAGTAAATAAAATGTTAATTGTACAGAACAAGAGGTATATGAAGAAACATTTTATTGGTGGAAGTGGAATATTTGATAGCAGTAAAAATTTATTTAGACAAGCAGCAGCGTCAAATGTAACAAAAGCATCATCAGCTATGCTGAATAGATTAACTGCTAGGGACTTAAAAAAAAACTGCAATATCTGCTGCAAAGTCAGCAGGAAAAGAACTTGCTACTATTCCAATATCTACTGCTAAAGGTGTTGCGGTAGACAAACGATAACAATTAATTTAAAAAGCATCAGATAAAATAATTTCACCTAAAAGTAAAGAAATACTTTCAAATTTGATTAACTATGTAAGACAAGCTTACATAGTTCAGAAACTAATTACAAAAGAAACATTTTTATTTAGTATACCTCTAAAGCACATTTTTGGATTCTGTGATGATTACAACAATTTAAACATACACTTACTCTTGTTAGAAAAAGTGACGAAGATACTACTTTTAGAGTTACTGCTGTAGCTGCAAGAAAAGTTAATCTTGATAAAATATTATTGTTTATACCACATGTTATTCCATCAGATATATAAAGAAATAATCTTTATAAAGCTATTGAATCAAAAGTGACACTTCCAGTAACTTTTCGTTCACGACAGTGTATTACTATAACTGTTCCACAATCTATTACATTTTCTTGGAGATTGAGTGCATAAACATCTACTGAAAAACCAAGATATATAATTGTTGGATTCCAAACAAATAAAGATGGAAATCAAGAACTTAATCCTTCAATATTTGATCATTGTGACTTAAAAAATATGTACATTCTTCTTAATCAGGAAAGATATCCTGCTGTTGATTATAATTTATTGTTCCCAAGTCAACAATTTTCAAGAGCTTATAGAGATGCATCTGTGTTAAGTGAAAAATTTTATGGAATGAATGAACTGATCACACAAAGCAACATAACTACAGCAGACTATAAAGAATTATACCCAGTTATGGTTTTTGATGTGAGTAAGCAATAAGAAAGATTAAAATCATCAGTACTAAATGTTCAAATTTAAGCAACATTTAATGCAGCTGTTTCAGCAGACACTCAAGCATTTGTTGTTGTAATATCTCATAGAATGTTACAACTTAAATCAAGCGGAAATAAAATGAACATTGTATATTAATAACTTGATAAATAAATAAAAAAGAAATACAGAAAAAATGTACAATAATTTAAATTATTGGAAAATAATTCAAGTTTTTTTCTTGATATAATAAAAGAATGAAATATACAACTCAGCCAGCACAACTCAGAAAATAGTTACGCTTGGTTTCTGTTGCGTTTTTAAAACCTTCTAAAACAAAAAGAATAACACGTATCCTAAATGATTTTTATTCCGTGAAATTAACTATTACTATTTACCATAAATACCAGTTAAAGTATTAATGGTTTCACCGTTATGGAAACGTAATATTATATTTTAATAACTTTCCGTAAGGAATGTGAAACCACTGATAAAAATATGCGACATTTAAATTTGACTTTAAAACCTCAAAAATCACGTGTTAAACTCTAGTAAAACTGCCCGTAATATACACGTGCTTTTGGTTTACGCCTGGATCGTGAAAAACACGTGTCTATATAAGTTTTATTTCCGAAAAAGAAACTAGATATGCCGATAGGGAAAGAAATATTTAATAAATCTATTGAATAATTAAATAAGAATAATCTATTGAATAAATCTATTGAAAATCTATTGAAAGAAAATTACATTTCAAAAACATCTAACAATCTTATTTCATTAGTTATGATTGCTATGGATAATGGGTTACTTGATAAAGAGTCTACATTATCAGATGTACGTACTAAAAGACCAGTTGGAAGACCTAGAATACATCCAAAGAAAGAGTTAAAAGAGTTAAAAAATATAAAATAGAAATAGAAAAAAATTAGTTGGAAGACCAAGAATTTATCCAATAAAAGAAAAAAAGGAACATATAGATCCAAAATATGAAAGATTAAGAACAAATCAAAGAGATCTAGCGTCTCTTAAATTATCTAACATTGAAACAGGAGAATTTGTATTCTTTAAATCATTATACAATATATGACAGAGACACATCATGGATGGAGGTATATCGAATCACGTAATGGAAAGGTTGAAGATGGTATTAAAGTTGAAGTATTAAATTCTAGGAAATTTTTAAATAAGACAATAAAGAATAGATTGGTGACCACTAATCCAGCTTTCGTAAAATTTTACATTTTTTTGTAACAATTTTTAAATGTAACAAGATTTTTTTTATTGCAAAAAATAGTGTAAAAAATTTGAAAAATGATATAAAAAAAGTCTTGTATATAAAAAATGGAAAATAAAACTCTCAGAGAATTAAAACAAATCGTAAAAGAGAAAAAAATTAAATATCAGCTAAAAACAGTGCAATTAAAATACTAAATGGTAATATGGGATCGAAAATCTATAAAGTACTTTCTTGTCAAATGGAGCGTATTGATATTAAAACAGGAGAAACTGTTACAACAACTTCTACATTTGCAACAAAATCAGAAGTTATATTAGAATTAGCAGATTTGAAAAAATTATATGAAAGAGCTGAGCAGAAAATTTTAGAATCACTATCATCATTTTAATAGTTGGGATCAAGCTGGAAATTTGTTACTGTTAATAAGATGTAAATAAGTGTTATTGAATATAGCTCTCTAATTGCTAAATCATAATTTCTACTTGACAAAAAGTTGGCAACTAAAAAAGCAATAATTAATTTGAAAAATAAAGATAATGAGTGTTTTAAGTGGTGTATTGCTAGATTTTTAAATCCTAAAGATAAAAATTCTGAAAGAATAGATAATGACCTTAAAGAGCAAGCTGAAAAAATAAACTGGGTAAAAATAGATTTCTCAGTATCATTAAACCAAATTACAAAATTTGAAAAAAAATAATCAAGATATAAGTGTTATTGTATTTGGTTATGAGAATTCATCAGTTTATCCTTTACGTATATTAGATAATAAAAACCGTCAACATCGAATAGACTTTTTATTAATTTCAAACGGTGATACAAATCATTACTGTTTAATAAAAAGCTTTAGCAAATTACTCTCTTCACAAACAACTCAACATCAACATAAAGTGTAATATTGTAGAAATTGTTTATTAGGATTTAAGACTGAAGAATCTTTATCAAAGCATAAGTTGTATTGTGGCATACATAATTCAGTACGTATTGAACTTCTAAAACCAAATTCAACAATGAAATTTAATCATCACAATAAATCTTTGAGAGTATGTATGTAGTGACATTGAAAGTTTTATTACACCAATCAACACTTTCAATCAACCAATCAACACTTTCAATCAACCAATCAACACTTTCAATCAACCAATCAACACTTTCACACCAAATCCAAATGACACTTATACTAAACAATATCAAAGACATACTCCAAGTTCGTTCTGTTATTATATTAAATGTTTTGATGAATGTTTTTATCAAAGCATTCCAGTTACATTTACTGCAAGTAATGAAACTGATGATGTTGCACAAATTTTTGTTGACATGTTAGAAAGAGATATTAAGAAAACTTGTGATTTGATCAAGTTTCCAAAAAAGATGATATATACTCCTGACGACATTAAAGATCTCAATAAAGCTACATTGTGTCATATTTGTGAAGAACAACTAGAATGATAGAGTACGTGACCACTGCCATATTACTGGAAAATATAGAGGTGCTGCTCATAAAAATTGTAATTTAAATTTTAAAATTCCAAAGTTTTTTCCAGTACTAATTCACAATTTATCTGGTTATGATTGTCACTTGTTTATAAAGAAATTATCAGGAGGAAAGTTGAAATGTTTACCCAACAATTAAGAAAAATATATTAGCTTTTCTAGAGAAATTAAAGTTGGTGAATATACTAAAGCTGGTAAGAGAGTTGAAATTAAACGTGAACTCCGTTTTATGGATAGATATAAATTTATGCCTTCTAATTTAGATAGTTTATCAAAGAATTTAACAAAAGATAAATGTGAAAATATTGGAAAATTATATTCAGGTAAAAAATTAGATTTATTACTAAGAAAAGGTGTTTATCCATATGATTGGCTTGACTCTATTGATAAATTTTCTGAAACATTATTGCCACCAAAGAATCATTCTTTTTGGGATTAAATTTGGACAAAGTTTAACTGATAATTCATTTGGTACTTCATATATAATTATATTTAATTACAAATAAATTATCCTTATCTTAAGCAGGTAAGTAATATATTAGAAAATATGGACAAAATAATGCAACTGCTATCATTAATTAATTTAAGGTATGCCTAGCGTTACTAATGGTAGAAGAATGGTAGTTACATTAAACTCTGGTGACGCACAAATTAGACAATCTGGAAGTTTTTATTTATTGTTAGGACATGTTTACTATAACGCTTAATTGAAAGAAATTGAAAGAAATTTTTTAAAAAATAATAAAATGGTATATTATGTAACTAAAAATAATTACATAATAAATTGTCTCAACATATTTTTTTAGCAATAAAAAAATTTTGTTATGAATATTATACAAATTATGGTTGTGTTATTTTGTTTAACTTATGTTTAAGTTAAAAGTTTAGATTAAATATAGTTGTGTTATAGGTTAAAAATGAAAATGTCTCTGACATTAAAAATTTTTTTTTTTTTTTTTTTAATTTTTATTTTATATCATAAATTATAGTTATAATATTACCTGAAAAAAATTATAAATATGATTACTAATATGGTTAAAAATAAAAATGAGCCAGGACCGGCAATTTCCTACTACTGGCAACTTATTGATATCCCTTTTTAGACGGTTAAACTTGTAAATCTATAGGTTTTTTATTATACATTATGATATAACTACGCGGCTCTACTACGCATAGTGAAGCCGCAAGAACTTTGATGACACGCAAGCGTAGAATAGGAATTTTGATAAATACAGAGAGTAAGAACTTTGCTGAATACGGTATTAGGAGGAGTATAAACTTGAGTCGTCGGCATATAGAGCCACTTAAAATGTAAGGTGGTCAGGAAGATTTTTGTAGATGAAAAATAAAATAGGTTCTAGGATAGAACTTCGATGTACCCAAGAAGTTACTGAAAAAAAAGTACTTTAATAAAGCGGTTAGAAAGTAATAATTCGACGATCTCAAAAACTTTTCTAGATACACCATTTGAAACAATCTAATGAAGAAGACTCGCATGTCAAACTTTATTTGACGTGACAACGTAAAACAATATACATTTTGTCGGGTGTGTTTGGGAATGATTCAATGCGTTTATTACTTTTACTTTTGGTTAAAAAAAATTATTTCATTTGAAATAAAAGTAGAGTAAACTGGGATAAGCGTAAAACGTTTTCAATTTGATTATACTTTTTATAAATTTATACTTTTTTAGTTCTGATTTTTTATCTCATACAATCTAAATAAATAATAGTATATAAATACCAATATTAAAAAACTAGGGATTTGTTTACACTAAATAAATAAATCTCAACTCTTCTTGTCTTTTCAAAAATAAATAACACAACCATATTTGAACAACGTTTTGGTTTCCAAAACCATTCAACTGAACAGACTATTTTAGATATTATAAAAGACTCTTTTGAAAGTAAAGTAATTTGTACTTGGAATCTTAGTTGAGTTATCTTAAACGTTCGACACTGTAGATTATCGATCCTACTTATAAAAACGTTCGACACTGTTGATTATCGATCCTACTTTAAAAAAACGTTCGACACTCTAGATTATCGATCCAACTTAAAAAGACGGAAAAATATTGAAAAAAAAGTGTCGTTTAAACTGATTCAAAAGTTTCTCGCTGAACAGACAACAATGCGTAATTGATCAAGAAAAAATTATTCAAGTTACTTAAAATAAAATGCAGTTAAGTTACTTAAAATAAAATGCAGTGTCTCCCAAGGCTCAATTCTTGCGCGCCTCTTGTTTCTAATGACTTTCCAAATGTCTCAAGTAAATGATATGTCATACTGTTTGCAGATGATACCAATTTATTTAAACGACCAAATCTATTACAGAACTTTTTAAAACTACAAACATTGAACTTGAAAAAATAAACAATTGGTTTAAATCTAATAGAGAATTATTAAAGACAGAAAAAAACTAATTACATTCTTTTTCATTTCAACCAAAGAAAATATACCACTCACATTACCTTCGCTGAAAAATGAGAATAATAAAACTAATAGAACCTAAGAAACAAAGTTTCTTAGGTTCTTCACAATTTCTCTCAATTTCATTCTCTCGAATCTTCAAAGAGAATAAAGAATCGAAAAGATTCAAATCTCTCTCGTTTCTCTATTTGATGCCGTGGTCCTTATCTGTACAAAAAATTAATAACCTGAACTCTCTCAAAACATTATTAAAAAATCTCATCGAAAACATATGATTTTATGCTCTTTTATTAATCAAAAAAATACAAACATCAGTATTTAATACTCATTGAAACTAAAGATAAATAACAAGGAATATTCACATAGTTTTAGAACGATGCAAGGTGTTTACAAATGGCGGGTGTACCTATCTAACGGTTGATAGGAGAAAAAGTAAAGAAGAAAGAACATTTTGAATAAAAAGAATAAAATTTATCAATATTAAAGAAGATAAAGGCATTAGCAAACAATATATAAAAGTCAAAAAGTTACTTCTAATCGTTTGTTTAAAAAAAATTACTTAAGTTATAAATTATTCAATAAATAAGTAATCAAATAATAAAGATAGTGTCCTAAATGAGATAGTGTCTTAAATAAGATAAATAAAAAAGATAGTATTCCAGATAGTGTTATACATAACTCTTTTTTAGATTTTATAAACAGATATAGTCTCACTCAGCATGTTGATCAACCAACGCGCAAAAATAGCATGTTAGATCGTTTTTGAGTTCTTCCTCTTCATTTATCAGTGATCTCTGTATTGAATCACTTATTGGTGATTCAATACAGAGATCACTAATAAATGAAGAGGTATTACTAGTGATCATAATGTAATCAGTTCTACTGTTGGAAAAATGAAGAATACCCAGTTATCAATAAATATCTGAAATCGATAGATTGGAGTATTATCTTTCAAACATGTTTTATTATTGAAGTTTGTTGGCATACTTTTTCTACTATACTAAATAACATTATTATACAACATGTACCTAAAGTGCGAGTCAGTGAAAAGCATAAATTATCACATAAAATACACTATCCTCATTATGTTAAAAGGTTGATAAACAACAGAGCAATCGCATGGAAAAAGATTAAAAAATAACAGGTAAACCTAATGACAAAGCAGCTTATAAATCAATTGCCGCACAATGTTCTGATTCCATTAGAAAGTATAATGCAGCAAAATAACTTGAGATATACACAAATTTGGTAGTTTCTTTAATTTTTTTAATGGAAAACTCAAAATCTGTGGTAAACTCAATGACATTCGTCGATCTGATAACACCCTTTGTCACGATAAAGAAGAAATATCTTGTATTTTTAATAACTTTTTTGCAAGTGTTTTTAACAGTTGATAATGGTTTATCACCAAAGTTTATGGATTGTGTTAACGTACATTTAACTTATCTGTCGTCTATTAACTTCTGTCCTTCTTCAGTCAAAAAAGCTCTGAGAGCACTTAAACCCATCTCATCTACTAATCTACATGGCATTCCCAATGTTTTCCTAAAGAATTGTGCCATAGTTTATCAATATCCTTAAGCCATTTATTTGATACCTCATTTAAAGATGGTGCTCCACCGTTAGACTGGAAAGTAGCAAGCGTTATTCCAATTCACAAAAAAGGACCAACAGTTAACTCTGGTATTATAGACCCATCTCCTTGACATCTACTTGTTTTCGCGTAATGGAAAGAATCATTAACAACAAACTAATAAGTCATTTCTTAATCAATAACCTAATTACAAAAGAGTAACATGATTTTATTCGTAAACGTAGAATCTGTACTAATAATCTAAAAAGTCTTCATGACTGGACTTTATATCTTCAACGCTGCAGTTCTACAGATATTATTTATTTTGATTTTAGGAAAGCTTTCAATTTAGTTTCACATTCTAAGTTACTAATGAAATTACCCACTAACGGAATAGTTGGCAATCTTCTGATTTGGCTGACTAATTTTCTACACATGAGATCACAGGTAGTAAATTTAAACAATATTGCTTCCTATACTATACCTGTAACGAGCGGTGTTTTACAGGGGAGTGTTCTTGGACCTACCCTATTTTTATTGCATATCTAAGAAGTGAGCCATATCAATAAAGAGCTTGATGTAGAACTTAAACTTTTTGCTGATAGTATTAGATTATACTCAGTCTATGATGTACGTGGTCCTCAGTCAGACCTTCACACAGCTGTTAATAGTTTGTATGAAGGGAGTTGTACTTGGCAACTCCAAAACTTAAAAATCTTTTGTCTGTACAATTGCTAACCAGAGTCAAAACAAAACTCATCGTGTTTATACCATAAATAGCCATGAACTTGCCCATGTTAACTGTATAAGAGATCTTGGAGATACCATTGATAGGAATCTTAAATTTAATCAACATATCAATCTATTCGTACATAAATTATGTCAAAAGATCTATCTCGTGAATAAAAATATTTCAGAATCTTATTCTAAAATATTTTTATTCACGAGATAGACCACTGATGGTTAAAGCCTACTGTACTTATGTACGACCAATGCTTGAGTGTTGCTCTTCCGTATGGTCACCTTGCACTATATGATAATTAAAATTGAAAAAGTGCAGGGTTTCTTTACTAAAAGAATTGCTGGTCTGTGGTCAGTTTCCTATGATAAGCGTCGAGATATACTAAAGCTTTACACGTTAGAATATCGACGAGTATTTAACAATTTAGTTTTATGCTACAAAATTCTTAACGGTAAACTGGACACAGAGCTATCAAACATTCTTATTTTCAATTCTTACTTGAATAACCGTGGTCATAACTTTAAACTGTACAAACACCATTGTAATTTAAACAGCACTAAGTGTTTCTTTTCTAATCAAATTGTTAATGTATGGAATACTTTATTGGAGAATGTGGTGCCTGCATCGTCTATCTCAATGTTTAAGAACCGTCTTGCTGTACTGCTTTGTTCAAGCTGGTACAATTTTGTTTTAACTTGCACATAACCTGATACAATTCAAAATTTCAGTAAAAAATTTGTAAATGTATACTCCAGTATTAGTGGCCATTGGTCCTTCCGTTGTTTTTAAACAAATAAATAATAAAATATAGCAAAAGCATCTTTTTTGTACTAAAAAGTAGAAAATAAACTTTTTAATTTAAATCAAATAGTTAAGTAAACTAAAGATTGACAGATATGTTTCTATACAAACCTTGTGCCGACCTGTCCATCTTTAGTTTACTGAGCTATTAAATTTAAATTAAAAAGTTTATTTTCAACTTTTTAGTAGAAAAGAGAAAATGTTTTTGAGCAAATGTTTTTGCTATATTTTATTTTCTACTTTTTAGTCTTTCCAAAAAATTACGATATATAAATATTAAACAAAAACTTTTTTTTTTAAAAAAAAAAAAAAAGTATTATATATATATATATATATATATATATATATATATATATATATATATATATATATATATATATATATATATATATATATATATATATATATATATATATATATATATATATATGTATATATATATATATATATATATATATATATATATATATATATATATATATATATGTTATATATAAAATTTCATTTCTTAAATAAGCGGCCGTGGTGCAGTGGTTAGAGCGGCCGTGGTGCAGTGGTTAGAACGCCTGCTTTATAAGCAGGAGATCCAGGTTCGAAACGAGCTCTGGACATATTTTCGCGTCACGGTAAGGAAGGAGGCGTGAACTTCCTGGTTAAATTCACTTCCGCGGTGCTCTGTGACAAGACCGTTAGGTCTTCTTGGGGCACCTAAAAATAATAATAATAATAATAAATTAGGTTTTTAGTTTAAAATTTCTTCACTAGCTTTAACTCTCTTCTAGACAAACACGCACCGCTAAACCATGGATTACTTCAGCAATTTTAGCCTCGATAAAAAACGAAACGATATATTTAAGAAGTTCCTTAAAACAAAAAACCTTCAGGACAAACTAATTCTTGAAAAAACTTACAAAACCTATAGAAATTTACTTGTAACAATTATGCGAAGAAGCATAAAAAAAACACTTTTCTAACTACTTTACTCCCAATAGCAATAGATTGAGTGCTACGTCGAAGGGTATTAGAACTCTTTTGAATGTACGTTCGAGTGACATCTCATATCCATCTTGTATATCTTTAAACAATACCATTATAAATGATCGAGTTAAAATCTCAGAAATTTTTAACTCCTTTTTATTTTAATCCCTAAAGAACTGCAAAAAAATATTCATTCATCCCATACTGACATCCATAAGTATTTAAAAACGTCAAACCCTGACTCTCTTTTTATTAAACCTACTGAAAAAAGTGAAATAGTATCAGTTATTCTTTCTCTAATTGATGGCAAAACTGCTGGTCCAAACAGCACGCCAGCCTTTATTAAAAAATTTTTTGCTAATGATATTTTTTCAATACCTTTTCAATAATTAATTTAATCTCTCATTTGCTACTAGTATATTCCCTGATATTTTAATAGCTGCGTTTGTTAAACTAATCCATAAAAAGGACTGAAAATTTGGCTGCAATAACAATTATTATTATCAAATGAATCGCTAACTTGAAAAAGAGGACATTTATGGGAATTTTTGCAGGACATTTACCCTTTTTCAAGTTATCGATTCAAATTTCAGCAAATTTCTTGAAAAATTAATTTACTCTTGTATCTACCACTTTTTGATATTTATGAGTGTATCTACGGCCGCCAGTTTAGATTTCGTTTAAAACACTCTATTTCCCATGCACTTATTAGCATTACTAAAATGATTCTTGGTGCAATTGATAGTAGTTCTTTGTTTGTGGCGTCTTTATTGATCTCCAAAAAGCATTTGATAAACTTAACCATAAGATTTTAATTAAAAAGTTGTATCACTATGGTATACGGGGTAACGCTAATGATTGTTTTTCATCCAATATTCAAAATCGTATTCAGTTTGTCTCGATTACTGAGTTTCAATACACAAGTAAAGCCATTAAGTATGGTGTCCTACCTCTGTTCTAGGGCCTTTACTGTTTTTAATACATATTAACAATCTGCCTCATTCAAATAATTCAATTGTTAATCGTTTCGCTGACACTTGCGCAGCTTTGTAAAAAAGTTAATTCAGATCTCCATCATTTATGTCATTGGTTAAATAGTAACCGTCTTTCTCTAAATATCAATAAAACTGAATTTGTTATTTATCACCCTCCAAAAATCAAAGATTGATAGTGATAATGTGTAAATAAGAATTAACAGTAAAAGACTTTTCCTATCTAAATATATAAAGTACCTCGGGATATTTCTTGACAAAAATCTACCATGGTGCTATCAACTAATTCGATTAAATAAAAAACTCTCACGTGCCAATAGAATGTTGTCATTAATACGACACTATGTTCCCCAACATACTCTAATATCAATTTACTATTCCTTTTTCACCTCACATCTAAGTTATTGATGCTCTGTTTGAGGTCATAAAGGTAGCTTTCTATTACATCGTATAAACAGTTTACAACGCACTTCCTTAAGATTTATGACATTTTCTCCTTTACGATCTAAAATCCAAAATAGGTTTTCTAAAATTCTAAAATTACAAGATCAAAGCTTTATAATTGTCTCTTTTGTTTGTTTTTTTTTATTTTCTTCAAAATAAACTATCAAATTCATTCAATAATTTTTTTAATAAAACAAGTGACACTCACAAACATTACACTCGAAATACTGAAATTTTTAACTGCAAACTTCCTTTTTCAACACTATTAAATATATCAAGTTTTACATAAAACATCAATATCTCACTGGAACCTAACAACACAATTTATAAAAAAAAGATTTTAACAAAATACCCTTTTATTACTAACTATCTTCTTCTTAATTGAAACCAAACTAAAAAATTTCTATTTGAGAATATATTTAATGAATATTAATTTTATCTTTTACTATTGTTGCTTTTTTTATATTACTGTATTTATAAAACTACTTTTATTTTAACTTAACCACTAATATTTCTGTTATCATTAATTTACGTTTGATTTATAAATCTTATTAACATAATTTATAATGATACTGATAGTGATTCAATTGTTGTAATAGTTTTATGGTTATTGTCATAATTTTTGCTAATGTTATGTATATTTTAATAATTCCTGTCATAATTACTTTTACCATTTTATAGTAAAGTTATTATGTTATAGTTACTGTTTGTAATGTTTTTTTATTCACATAATTATTAATATCATTATTACTTTTATTATATTATTATTACAAATATTAATATTATCTTTATTTATTAGTGCTTTATTTTCCTTTCTTTTTCATTTTTTTTTTTTTTTTTTTTTTTGTTCTTTTTTTTTTTCTTTTAATTTTATTTAATTCTGTCTATGTTTATTTATAGTATTTTTTTTTTTTTTTGTATTTTTTTTTGTTTTTTTTTTTGGTTATTTTTTTGTTTTTCTTTTTTAGGTATCACTACATTGACTACTTTTTAGCTGTGTGAGTGACACCTAGGGTAAGATGAGCAGGTTATCTACTACTAGTTCCATGGGTTACATGAGATAATACATAAGCTGTTGTCATGCTATTTAAATTATGATAATACATGATGAAGTTCCTTAAGATGATACGTTTTTAGACGCTCAAGATGAGATCCGGCTTTTTATTAATAAAAAGCGCGTTTTTTTAAAGTTTTTCTCCGCGGAACTTTATTTGGGTATTTCAAAAGCGAAATATTTTTTTAAAAAAAGTATCGTTAACTTTTTTAGTGATTGGAAAGATTTATTATTATTTTTTTTTTACTTAAGTATAGTCCTTAAAGATACAATTTTATTAAATTTTTTTTGTGATTATTTTTTTGTTATTTTTACTTTTTTTAAGTTGCGTTAAAAAATGCTCATCTTAGGAAACTAGTTTCCTAAAATGAAATGATTGGGTGTGTTAAAAAAAAAACACAATTTTTTGAATAAAGATTTTTTTTTTTTAATGAAATATTTATTTATATTCTTTGAGAGGAAAGATGAAATTATCATTATTCTTAAAAAAATATATATCTTTTTGTAATCTTTTGGGAGCAAAAGGCATTACACTGAAAACATGCTCAACTTACGCAACCTTCCCCTAACCTTATTATGTGATTTTATAAAATATCGTTGTAAATTTTCATAATTTATGGTCAAATAGATGGATTATATTATAAAACTATAAAAACTTTAAACAATATTTATAAATACAAAAAAAGAAGAACAGATAGAAAAATTCTGTCTACAACCATCAAGTTTATTTATATGTATGTAAACAATATTTCCAATATATTAAACCATGTTTTAACATATTTATGTAAATCCAAACCAAATGTTTGTTTAAGATTAGGAACCTTTTGCATACATAGTTTATTCATCTTAAATACGCTAGCATTGCTTGGGGAAGCACCCGAAAGAAATAAATGATGTATCTTTATCGACGGCAGAAACATGCTTCTAGAATGATATTTCATAAAAACAAGCTTACACATGCTAAACCCTTATTTAAAGAAATGAAAGTGCTAAACATTTATCAAATAATATCTATGCTAGTATATTTATGCTAAAATACAAAATAAGATAAGCTCCTACACGATTTACAGAAAACTTCTTTCACTCAATTACCAATAAGTTTAACACAAGAGCAACGGGCAACTTTAACTAATATGTAGTTGTGAATATATATATATATATATATATATATATATATATATATATATATATATATATATATATATATATATATATATATATATATAAAGATTCGGAATACTCATAAAATTCTTCAAAATAAATTAAATTTTCTTGTTTATAAAATTGATTTCTAAAAACAACCTTCACATAAACACTTTTTTAAAAAAATTTTAACTAATTTAAGCAAAATTAAGTTATTAAAAACTTTACATAAAATATATATTTTACAGTTTTATGCTTTGAATTAATCATTCTTTAGTTATTTATCTGTTCAAAACAACGCCCACCACCTAAGCAAACGGATTTCTTTTTTTTTTTTCTTTTTTTTGCGCAGATTTAGAAATCCCATAAAATTTACACCTAAATTAAGATGTTTTTGAAATTAAGAAAAAAAGTAAAAGTTGTCACATAACACTTTATATTCTTAAAAATGTTTTGTTCGTTAAAAAATAGCCCGTAGGTATACTTTTATTATTATTTTTTTACTTATATTTTTATTATTTTGACAGTTAATCTGACAACACCAATATTGGATAGCAAAAATATTGTTATTTGGAAGTTAAAACCATTAAATTAATTCCCAAACTATATTCTTTTCCTTTTTTTCAAATATCCACAAAAACAACGACTATAAAAATGTTTTCAAAATTAAAAAAAATTAAAAAAAAAATAAAAAAGATGCGCATTTTTTATTTTTTTTTTAATTTTGTTTTATTTTGAAAACATTTTTATCAAGTTTTTTCTTACCATTTCATTTTTGAGAACGGTCATTTTTGTTTCCATTTCTTTCTCTATTAACATAATTTTATTTTCAAGTGCAATTACTTTTGATATTGCCATTGAAAGATGGTTTTGTGTTGAAGAATTGGCATGAGTATGTTGTTCTTTTCTCATTCCCTGCATAATTTAACATATTAACACAACTAGTTTATATTATTTATATAGAACATATTATCACAACTATATTAACAAAAATTAAAATAAAAAATTACATATATTACACGGATCGTATAAAAGCTTAAATGATATTAAGATTATATCATTTTTAAAAAAGTATTTTCATTTACAAAATAAAAGGTTATTGATGATAGATGTCATAATATATTAAAACACTTTAACAGATTTTTTCTCCCCAATAGGCACGAGAACTTAAAAAAGACTTCTTTTGAACGTTCAAAAGACGTTCAAAACTTTCAAATGACAATCAAAAGACGTCTTTTTTACGTCCTGTTTCTACTCGGTACCAATATTGTTTTAAAATCAATACTTTGTCCTTTTTTTTTGAATGTGTTACTTTGTTTTATAAATTTAACTATTTAAAAATAGGAAAATTAGGCAGCATTTGCATTTATGTGTTACATAGTCGCTCAACCAGTATTTTAATTCCTATCCTATAATTTATATTCCTACTTTTTTAAAACCGTTTTGGGTTTTTGTTTTTTTGAATATGTTACTTTTTTTTATAAATTTAACTATTTAAAAAAAGGAAAATTAGGCAGCGTTTGCACTTCTGTGTTACATAGTCGCTCAACCTTCATTATTTTAATTCCTATCCTATAATTTATATTCCTACTTTTTAAAAACTGTTTTGTGCTTTAAAAAGACCAGACATACACATCTAAATAACTACACGCAAGACTCGTAACGCTATTATTTTTTCAAAGGTATTGTTGCCTCAGTCTGCTGTGCATTCAAAAAAGATTCATATAACTTACATTGTAAGTATATTGTCTACATTACATTGTTTAAACGTTTATACAAGGGGTGCAACATGCAGCTCGCAAGCCTCTTGTAATTTTGATATGAATGTCAAGCAATGGATCAACCTGTTTGAATGGTTTATCAAGTAGAACGCAACTAGTGGAATCAAGAGATGATATTGATAAAAAGTTCTTAGCATACAATTTAACTTTGTCTTTAAGTGAGATGACAAAGTCTGAACCATACAAGAGAGGTGGAATAATAGATTTGCTCTTATTATTGATACAGTTTAAGCTTCTCCAGAAGTCACGAGAGCGTAATATTTGTAATCAAACACGAGATATCATGACCTTTGAATAACTGAATTTAGCGTTAGACAAAACCTTTTTACAATGGTATCTTGCAACAGTAAACATTGTTATGCTGATAGATATGGAAGTAATGGTTTCGATTGGAAATTACAGCTACACAGTGTGAGGAAAACCATGGAGTAAGAGTGAGGCTTGACTTGAATTGTCGAGAACGATTAAAAGATTCTATACCAGCTTGAATCCACAAGGTTATTTAAGAAGCACATTAGTCAACATAAAGACAAAAGATTTCTACCCAAGGGCCACCACGAAGAAAATTACGGAAAGAGTTCTAGTCAGAATTAAGGTAGTTGTATAAGGTACGATGATAGTGTGATTCTGATGTTGAAGAAAAATGAGAAAATAGTTTCAGAGAGATCAAACCGTGATCAGAAGCACCTAAGGGTGAATGTGGAGAAACTGAGCGCTGACTAGGATCAGAAACAAGACATAAGTTTGAGTAGAGAAGGTATATAATTCGGGTTGTCTGGAAAGCGGGTTGGAAAGTTGATTATTTGATTTTATATTAACTGCAACAAAAAGTTTATATTTAGTACAATGAAAAATAGAAAAGTTACTAAATCATATTAAAAAAATGCTTTTTTTTTATCCAGAGAAAACTTTTTCAAGGAAATACACGTGCAATCATACCTTACTATATTTATAATTAAAAAATATATTATTCAAGCTTTATTTATGTTGTTTTAATCGACAAATAGAAAATGAGAGAGTAAGAAAAAAGAGAACACTTATTACAAAGGATATTGTGAAAACCATAAGAAAGTTAATTCTTTAAGAAATAAAGTGAAAAGACATTGCGGAAGAACTTTAAATATTCTTATAACTTAATTCTGTTAAATTATTAAAATATTTAACAGAATTAAATTTAGAATCAACGTTATACTCTTGTCTTGACAAAAAGTCTTTTCTTTTTGACTGCTTAGAACAGACAGCCAAATATTTATTCTGATCTCATCTCTGTAATTGATTGGTGCTTGCAGGGCTTGTGAATTTTAACTCCAACAAAACTCATTAATTACTACAAACAACTATCTACTGCTGACATTTTTATATTGATGAATGGCTGCCCTCTCACTAAGTTCTCTCCTTTACGTCTTCTTGGATTATCGTTTATCACTGACTTCTTATGGAAATTACATATACGATTGATTGCTAAGCAAAAATTTTGCTTCTCTTTATTGTTATAAAAAAGATTGCAACCCTTTATCGTTATTTTCATAGTCTTACACCCTGCATGCTCTCTTTTTTTTTCGTAAATTTTTGTTCGTAAGTTTAGCCCAGCAGTAAAACCGTTTGGAATTCTTCATGCTTTTCTGACTGACTTTTTTTGGTCTACCATTTTTTTGATCTCTATTCTTTATTTTCTAGTAACTCTTAACTTAATAGCAGTTGCTTGCAGCTTTGTTAGGAGCAGGGGTGGCGAAACAATGGAGGCTTTGGAAGCTTCAGCCCCTTACTTTTAAAAGTGTGGGGGCTTTTGGTATTATAGGCTCCCCCCTCCTTTCCATACTTTTAAAGTCTGTAAAATTATTATTTTAAAAGTTTTTATCTTGTTTTAAATACCAACTTAAAGCCGCTAGAGGTAAATTACTATTTTGTATTTGAGATACTAACTTAACGTATTTTGTTCGAATCACGTTTTACAAGCTTCTAGGTAGCAATTAGCGTTTTGTATTTGAAATAATAATTTTATGTGTTTGCTCATTTCTTACTTTGTAAATGACAAGTATTCTTCAAGTCCAACTTTACCAACGGAAGAAATTGTTCAAGAAGGAAACGACATTGAAAAATCTTTTCCTGCTTGTTCCTGCTATGAGTGGAATGCCGAAAAAACAGAACTAAATCCTGCCGATATTAAAGCACCAAAAAAATGTATAGCAAAAAACTTAGATTTTTCAATGAAAAATGGATTATAGACTACCCTTGGATTCATCTATATCATTCTAAAAAGAAAGTATTTTTCTATACTAGCATTTGTGCTGTCAAGAAAAATATGGTATCTTTTTCAAAATGCGGTAAACAAAATATTTTGACAATTGATTATGACAATTGGAAAAAGGCTGTAGAAAGACTGATAAAACACGACCTATCATCATTTTATAAGGAGGCACGGGAAAAATTATTTGCACTACGTGTAGCAGGTTTGAAAACCATACATCAAATAGTAAGTGAAATGCATGATAAGCAATGCGATGAGCATTACGAGTACTTAAATCGTGTAATCTCTACATTAAAATGTGTTACTCAACAAGGCTAAGCTATTCGACGGAATGATGAAGTTGAAGGCAATCTTAATCAGTTACTTTTAATGAGGAGTAAAAATTATCCACCTCTATCGAGCTGGCTGTCAAACAGTAAGTACGTGTCTCATGATATTGTTAACGAGATGATAGAACTACTGGCAAATTATGTGTTGAGAAATGTACTTAATGCTATTTAATCGATTTTTTATTTCTGTAATATGCAATGAAACATTTTTGGCATTGAGCAAATGCCTATATGTGTTCGATCAGTTTCTGAAAATTAAACGGGTAACATCAATCACAACTATAAATGATATGTCAAATGACTGTAAAGGAGTCTCAATAATATTTTTTGAAATATCAAAACTTCTAAAAATTCACTTGGCGATACCTTTGACAACCTTCACAACCGAGAGATCTTTCTCTCATCTAAGAATAATAAATTCATTAAGTCGATCGACCTTGACTCAGAAGCGATTAAATCGTCTTCTACTTCTTCATTTTTATAAATTGAATACCGTGGAAATAGATGCAAAAGCAATAGCAAAAGGTTTTATAAATGGAAAAAGTAAAGACACCAGAATTTCTTATTTTGGAAAACGTTAAATTACTTTTAAATTGTAACATATTCTTTTAATTTTAAATTTTAGTGAAATATTTTTATAGTTGATACCCAGTGGGAAAAAAAGACATCTTTAGACGAATAAAAGGCGTCTTTTTTATGACTTGTTATGTCTTTTTATAATCAACCAAAATAAAGACGTGGAAAGACGTCTATATATATATATATATATATATATATATATATATATATATATATATATATATATATATATATATATATATATATATATATATATATATATATATATATATATATTATAGTATATATATATATATATATATATATATATATATATATATATATATATATATATATATATATATATATATATATATATATATACTGAAATAAATATACAATTGCAGCTGCTTAGCTAAAAAATGTTAATCGGAAAAAGCAAAAGCAAAAGTGGATGGCGTGGTGTAAGTAAGATGATATCGATATGATCTAGTCTCAATTAAGTTAGTCGCAGGTAAGTGTTTTAAAAAAGTTTTACCATTTATTTTTAGACTAATTTTTAATGTATTGTGCTTCAAGAACGTTGTTTAATACATATTAAATTAAAATATTTATTTTCAGACGAAAAATAAAACCTGTAAACAATTTCTCTCTATATTTACTTGTTCAAGTGCCAGTGAAACGAACGATAGAAAAAAAGAAGCATTCAGTAGGCTTGCAATTTTTTTTATATATATTTTTAAATGATCTGAATAATTTTGTTGTTTTTATTTAGTTGAATGATGAAACTGTTTATACAAAAGATTGGCTCTTCAACTTTTATTTTAAATATGTTATTTCCTTGTTAACTTTTGTCTGTCATTAATAAAGCAATTATAAAAATACACATAATGACAACAGATTTATCTTTAGAAATGTTCGCAAAATTTTTAATTTGGATACAAAAAACCAAGTGAAAATAATACTGGAAAGGTACACTTTCTTATATCTAAACATCATTGCAGCTTTCTAGTCTTCATTTTTGTTTATGTGTATTTCATCTGTGTTGCTAATGATATCGCCAGTTTTTATGATTTTATGTTGTTAAGTAAAGCATCCTTATGTTTCAGGCTAAAATAGAGCTTTGACTAATACTTTTTTCTAGTTTAAATGAATAACAACTCTCAAGGTGTATTAGCTGAATTATCTTTTTGTTTTGTCTTTAGTCAATTACGGATTTTTAAATTGTTATGAGTCTACAACACTTAATTTCAGCGAAATTCAATTAAAAAATCATGTTATAGAAGACAGAAAAATATCAATATCTGTTTTCAATAACTTGGCTTTCATAGCAAATCTGAGAGGTGCAAATGTTTAGCTTGATTTAAGAACAACATAATAAAATACATCGTTGTACAGTCATTTTGATGGTTGTAAATTTATTTAGCACACTCATTTTTATATATTTTTAGACTGTTTACCGTTTGACTCCTGTCTTAATCTAACCTAGTGGGTTCAAAAAAAAGGGACCGCGCTGAAAACATGAGTGGATTAAAAGGATCAGCCCTTTTTGAATTAATAATCGGTAAGTATAATGTGCTCCACTCAGCTAATCAAGTTTCGTTTGCTTTTTTTGTATTACATTTAAGCAATAGACTGTTTTTTATGTTCACTCGTTTTTTAGAAGTGGTAACCAGCTAGAAGTCGTAACCTGCTTGTATGAAAGGATTTCTCAACGTGAAATTGTTAATTTTATTCAACAACGCCAAGAAACAGAGCTCGCTCAAGAAACAGAAAAGAAAGATAAAGATGAAAAAATATTCTGTTGAACAATACTATTGTTTTATTAATAAATTACTTTCCTATATTTAAACATATAAAAGATGTAGAATATGCTTCCTTTTTTATATTGACATCAAAAAGAGGTTTTTTTCTCGGCATTGAAAAAAGCTTTTTGTTATACTTTGTATGAAGAGCTATTATCATTTTCATTTGAAAAAAATAGCTTTTCATATAAGAAAAGTAGGAATACTATAGTCCATACGATACTATAGTATACTAATAAGTATGGCAAAATAGTCGTTCCGACCCCGAGAAAAAAAACTTTTTTAGATTTGCATATTCGACTAAAAAAAGGCGTCTTAAAGACGCATTTTTTATGTCTTTTATGACAAGATTAAGATAAAAAAAGAAGTCTTTTCGATGTCGAAAAAAGATGTCTTTTTAGATTTGCATAATCGATTAAAAAAAGACGTCTTAAAGGACGTCGTAAATAAGACTTTTAAAGACGTCTTTTCAACGTCTTTTTTCCCACTAGGTATTATACTTTATTGAAAATGAATGCATGTGGTTTTCTTTTAAGAATAAATGAAAATTAATATTAATTTTCATTTATTCTTAAAAGAATAAATTTTCTATAAAATTTGCAAAATATTTTTAGCCCCCACCCAAATATTTCCTTCCACCACCCCTAGTTGGGAGTGAATAAGAATTAAAAAATAAGTATTTTTTACCTTGAAGTTGCATCCAATGTTCAAGTATTGACAAGGAATAATTGTATTAGCACAAATATCAGTGATATGGTACGACATCTATGAATAGATATGAAAATTAATTTAATTACCAAATATAACACAAGTTCTTTTAGATGAAACTGTTTCTTTGATTAATATTCAAACCTCTTTACGTAACATTTTCATGCCACATTGATTTACACAATAAAGTGGTTGACATTCGCAATTTTCCACGTGAATCTAATTGTAAATTTAAAAGAAAATTTAGTTTATACAATGATTTAATTTAAAATAACTTTTTTTTATTACACATCAAAAAACATTATCATCACCATAATCTTTATTATCATCATCATCACCACATCATAGATAATAATGATCATCATTAAGAGCATATCGTCACCTCAGAGTAAAAATTCTATCTACAAAATTTGCATTTTTCAGGGCAATGAAAACAAACTTAGTTTAGATATCACAAATCAAAATTTTGCTACTTATAATAAAATGATTTTCTCAGAAATTAATAATAATTCAATACTTTATATTTATTTCAAAATATTTTCTTTAAATTAATACGGATTGTATTTTATCTACACGTTCATCTCAATTTTTCAAAACTTGTAGATAGAATATTTTTGCTCTGAGGCGACGATATATTTCCTTACTACGGTTTTTTAGAAATAAAATATTTTAAAATCAAAAAAACTAAATCCTTTTTTAAATTTTGATTTAAAGCAAATACGTTGACTGTTAATAACAAAAGCTTTGCGCCAAATGATTTTTGCCTCGTTCTTAATGCACATGTTTGGAAAAATAGGACCTTTTAAGATGGTAGACCACAAAATATACAGTAGACAGTTTTTATGAAATATTAAAAAAAACTTTTAAAATTATGCAGCAACGTCATACTACAAGAATATAATTATCAAAAATTTTACCATAAATGGTGGAACAACAGTATAAAAAGGCATTTAGTTTTTTTCAAAACATGTTATCTAAATTCAGAATTTAAAATCATAAATCAAATTTTGCATATTTGTTGATGACATCATACTACTCCTTTTTTTTTTTTTCTTTTTTTTTTAAACTTTAATATATTTACACTTTATAAAGTTTTAAATCTATGACATAATATAATGAAATGTTCAAAATACATAACATAACATAAGAACACGTAATTTAACAAGTTTTACATTAAATTAATAAATAATGTTTCTTAACATAGTGTTTTTTTTTTAAATAAAAAATAAAAAACTATTGTTTCTTTAAATATTATTATTTTGTTGTTAAGGAAACTCGTGGAAGACTATGAAGTCTTCTCATCATCGAGTACCACTTTAAATGGTTAAATAAAATCTAATTAATTTTAGTCAAAAGTGGTTAAACAATATACAGTCAGATAGACATAAATAAGTTATTCGTAGAATATTTTGATAGATGTTGATTTGATAAACATTTAGTGCAATAAAGATTTTTAGTAAGGGTTCAGCATGGGTGAGTTTATCGTTATTATAAGCTAATCTTGATGCATGTTTTTGATTTATATAAAGAGCATTCAATTTGGATTCGTGTGTACTTTGTTTATGAAATATTAGCGTACGTAAGATAACTTTGTATGTAAGAGAAATTAAGAGATTTATTATTAACTTGTCACAACATAGGTTTAACTTACTGTAGAGAATATTTTTTTTAATTTTGATGTTTATTTTACAAATATGGAGTTTCCAGGACATATTTTTTTCAATCCCAAGAAGTTTAGTTTTTTCTGTTCCTTCAATGTTTACTTCTATTTTTAGCGAGGAAAGTATAAATGGTATATCATCTTTTAGTTTTTTGGAATGAAACAGTATTTATTTTGTTTTTTCTGTATCCAGTGTTAACTTATCAAATTTTAAATTTTAAAGAAGTTTTAACTAAAAAAAATGTGTTTTAAAATATTTGAATCATATGCTTTATTTGGTCAGAAGAAATCATGTTTTAAAATTTTGCAAAAATATAAAAATAACCAACTTGCTGAAAATACAAAAGTAAATAAAAGTAAAAAAGTAAAAAAGATATGAAAAATTTTTCATTTCTTTAATTTCTTTAAAAGTTTTAGTTTAAGTTTTTATATAACCAACTATAGATGCTTTTGTGGTTGCTATGGCGTTAATAATTTGTGGCGGGATAGCTCAGATGGTTAGAGCGTTAAAGGAAAAGTTAAAACCCGGACTGTTGAACGATACGAGTTCAAATCCCGCCACCGCCAACTCAGCGCTTGAGTAGTACTTCGGTACGCAAAATTGTTGGTCGCTACTTTGGATTAGTCTTAATGACTACTTGTGGCTGTTCCTATGCTTAGCCAACAATATCTTCGGATATATAAACATTGTATAGAAAAATATAGCATGAAAACTCAAATAAATAAAAATAAATAAATAATAAGATAAAAAGTGTTGTTAATTTAGATTTTTAAAACATTTCCAATTTTAAACTCTACTTTTTATATACACTAAAAAGAAGATGAAAATATTTTGAATAAGATATGTTTAAAAACAATATTTTGATATTTTGTTGTGATATAAATATTTTAAACGTCGTCTACCATATTAAAAATACTTAAAATATATTTTTTTATTTTTCGTACAAAATAATCTGTTTTAATATTTAAGGCGAGTTTCCACTCATCCGTTTTTCAACGGGAACGGGATAGGAGAGGAAAAAATAATCACGTGAGCATGCGTAACAAAAGTTTTTATTTGTCCGAAAGTAAACTGCGCATGCTCACGTGATAATTTTTCCGTTCCCTTTCCCTTTCCCGTAGAAAAACGGATGAGTGGAAACTCACCTTTAAATTAATGTTTTAGATTTTCAGTGATTTCGTTTAATTTTTACACTTTTATAAAACTCAGCCTAATATATAAAATTACTCTTTTGGTCAATCACATCAAAGCCTTAATCTACCTGTAAAACTATATTATATAAAAAATACGAATAAATAATGTATATTAGACAGTACTGTGTTGCTTTTATTATCTTTTTAAATTAAAAACTCAATTTAGCAAAAATTCAAAACATTTAAAAACGAATCCACTTGCATCAAGGCTGCAGTAAATCCAGTAGGCACAGTGCGTTTTTTAAACCGTTTTTAAACGTTTAAAAACCGCACCTTTCACTGGGAAGTATTAATTAAGTTGAGCTTTTAAAAAAAAAAAAAGAAGGAAGCTAAATAATAAGGTGCCTATAACAATGCTACGCATTCATTATTTACATTCATTATTTATTGATTATTTTACTTAACATTATACGTTATGGTTTGCTTACAAAATTTATAATTTTTTATATGTAATATGAAAATATTATATTTGAATAAAAAATTTGTTTGCTATATTTACTTATTTAAAAAAACGTCTGAGTTAAGAATAAATTACAGACAATAAATGTCGGTTATTAATTACATTAGATGGGGTCCTTATGGTAGCAAAATATTTAGCAAAAATAAATTTAACTCTTAATCACATAGTTTTTTCGTTATAAGGGTATAGGACATTTCCAATAATGTGAATGCAAATTTCAATATCTTTGACCATGGACTCCACCTATCAATTTATTTGCGAAGCTTAAAAAATTAATTCCATATGCAAGGTTTTAAAAATACCGTATTTATAAATTGTAGCGCTGCACCACTATATTTTCTGCACATTATTGCCAGCGACGCAGAAGAAAAAGAAAGCAACTCAAACACCAATTGCAGCCTATTTCAGAGAAGCTTTTCTCTGATTCAGTTTCATCAGCCTTACTAATGGTAAATTAGTTGCAAATGATGTGATTTTTTTGCACAGTTTTTCCCTCTGTATACCATTTGGTCATGCAAAGATGGAAAGTTTTTAGGATCCATACAAGGAATATTCCTTAAGATACCAACATCATTTCCTTTAAAACGGTGTTTGATTGCTGTAGTGGTAGTATCCATAATAACAAAGAATACATTAAATCTTAAACCGCAATACTAGGTTCTGAAATTCTTGCCTGCTTTCATCATTTGTATTTTTACCAGGAATCTACTTTTTTTGTCGAGTTATTTTTTGTTGGAGCTCAATTTCAAATGTTTCTTTGATATCCTTGTTAGCTTCAGATATCATATTATTAGCCTATCCTGCAAATAATTCAGCTTTCATGAGGATATCAGGAACTTGTTCACGGACTGCAATGAGGCAGTTTAAAGTGGTTTCTACCATCTTTATGGCAACTAGAAGACTCAAGGCATCCGTTTGTAAATATTTTGAAACAGGTGTGCAATACTTCATCCAACAATATTTGTTGGATGAAATATTGCACACCTAAATAATAAGCAATATTTCACCCAACAAAGACGTTTTTGACAAAGCTGCACCTTTTTATGATAACGACGAAGAAATAATCTGTTATAAACCAAACCATATCACATCAAAATCAAAATCAAGATCACGTAACATTTTATGGTTTAACTCTCTTTCTACGCTTAATGTAAGAACAAATGTTGCAAGAATTTTTTTAAATTTAGTTAAAAAAACACTTTCCGAAATCTCATAAAATTTATAAACTCTTCAACAAAAACAACTTAAAAGTAATCTACAGCTGATTTCCTAACATCAAAAGTATTATTACTGCTCACAATAAAAAAAATTTGTCTCGTACTAATACCTCAACCAACCAACAATGCAACCGCCAACAAACTTCGCAATGCCCTTTGAAAGGAATATGCCTTCAAAAATAATATCTCATAATAAAATCAAAAATGAAATTATTAAACAAAAGAAATGAGCTGGTATCAAAATTACGCCATGAAATTATGCCCTTCGTACACGGGCACATGGAATGTCTTTAATTTTTTTTTTTTTTTGTAATAAAAATATTGTACTAGACCTCCTTATGGAGTGTGTAAAATTTTATAAAAGTATCACCAATCAATATATTCTTCAATATACATACATACATACATACATACATACATACATACATACATACATACATACATACATACATACATACATACATACATACATACATACATACATACATACATACATACATACATACATACATACATACATACATACATACATACATACATACATACATACATACATACATACATACATATATGTCACACATGTGGTTGTATATATAAACATAAACACACATACATCCATATACATGCATATATATACACATAAACACGCATACATCCATACCCATACACAGCGTTATCTAGTATTTTAATAGGTTTTAATATGATATAATAATTGGTACACAAATAATTCCCATAGGATATTATTAAAGAATAGGATCATTCCCTATGAACATTGTTAGCGATTGATATAATTCCCACTGGACAATTTTATTAGTTGGTATAATTCTTCATGGATTGATTCACAAATAACTCCATTTAGAAACTTTTTTTAAAGGAAAAAAATCCTAAATGGAATTATTTGTGCACGAACGAATTCTAATTAGTGCACGAAGAAATTCTTGTGTAAACGGTTATAAAAGCTATAAAGGTAAACTTAGATAAAATATGATACGAGAGGGAATAACGAATTCATAGATTTTTAATGCAAGTGTAAAATTTAGTATAAACTTAGTTAAAAAACTGATTATTTTGAAATTCATATAAAATGGGTAGAACAGCTAAAAAAAAGAAGATGATAAGACAGAATCAGAAAAAACGGAAAAATACAGAAAGGTTGAGGTATATTTACCTATTGAAGTACCCACTAAGAGATTTACCTCAGAGACAGCTTCCATCTAATGGTGATATTCTTAGATACTATCAATTTATCCTTCGCGAGTCACAAGTAAAATACAAACCCACTTCTACTAATGTTGGTTGCAAATTGAAATCGAAATCCAAGGATCTTGTTTGTGAAAATAGTGTTTGTACAGATCCTGATAACTCTTGCTTGGTAACTAGGATTAAAAAAATTGGGGATAATGCTGGGTTTGGCAAGAAATTTGTGATTTCTGGGTACAATATAAAGACCAAAAAATTAAACTTAATCTAAAATACAAGTAATTGATTAAATTGCCTTTACTAAACTGGAACAGCAGCCTTGATAAGCAATAAAAGTTAGAGAAAGATTTTCTCACAGAATCCTATAATTTTTTCGACATATCAACTAAGAATTTTAAAAAAGATATTCTTGCTGATTGATTGAGAACAAATAATGCCAAGCTGGAAGATGTAAAGTAAGTTCATTCAATAACACTTTTTTAGTAGTGAGATTTTTTTTCCGATTTATAGTAACTTAAGTAAAAGCATATTATTTAAAATATTTACGTTTAACTCCTTCCATGGTTTGGCCATCTTCCAGGAAAAACTAGAACAATTATAAATTTATTTATAAATGTCTTAATAAAATTAACTATTTCTTAGCTTTTATGAAGACCAAAAATTGGATAGGAAAGAATATATGGGAACAAACGTTGAAGAAGACTACAGTAGAAGAGTACTGGATGCAAAAATCAGCGAGGAAGAAGATTTCCTGGGTAACGGTCGGAAACGCAGGTATAGTATTATTTTAATAACATAGTTGTAATTTTCACAAGCTAAAACTGTTTTATTGAAAAGTATATAACTATAAATAGAAAAGTATTATAAAATGATATCTAGGTACAATTCTGGAGAGAAGATAAATCTAGCAGTGTTGAAAAGCTCATTGAATGTACTGCTATTCCAGCAGTGTTGGTGTACGACCTTATCTGGCAATTTTAAGTAAAATATTTAAAGCTGGAGGTATAGAAATTAATGATATACCGCTTTCACAAAGCACACTTCATAGACAAAAGTTCAAATATGTAGAACTTGAAGGAGACTTAGAGTGGATTTTAATAACTAATCATCCTAAAGGCCGACGGCTTATTCTTCATTTTGATACCAAACTGTTGCAACAAATTTCCACTGGGCTTAACATTATTCAAAAAATTGAGCAACTTGCTATCTCAGTGAGTTCCCCGGATGACGATACCATGAAAGACCAAATTCTTATAGATATTTTGAAAATAACAATTTTGTGGATAATGTGTAGGAGACACACATATGAAGTACATGTATCTCACTATATGGTTGCTCTTACTGGTGAGAAAACTTAAGGTCCAAGAAGAGTTCTTTATGTCAAGCTCAAGAACAAGTGGCCTGAAATCTGTGAGAAAGTTAATGAAATGAAAAATTTATGTAAATTAGACAAAGAGATGATCTGAAGATTGGCTCTGTTCTTCGCACTGTTGCAGAGGAAGCTAAGAAATTTTTGACTAATGCAACTACTGATATGGTGTTTTCAATTAATGATTATGGTATATATTGTAAGCTTGCCTCCTTCTTCCTTGGAGCGGAAATACAAGATTTTAAGTTCCATCAACCTGGCGCCTGCCATGAGGCATGGTTTTCAGCAGATGCGGTGTACATCCTGATTCTTTATATGAGCAAAGATATCAGTAATATCTTGACGGAAAAAGAAGTGCTGCAGTTGAAGGATACAAGTTTGTTTATTGCAATTTGCTAAGTTTTATGGTTTTTGAAAAATTTTTTAGGATTTCTAGCTCCCTCCAATGATTTGAAAGCTATCCAGACAGCCAATGCATTGAGAAAAGTCAATGATAATATTGAAAATGCTTTGCTTCTCAGCATGGGAAGCCATACGTATTACTTATCTCCGCAACTCTGTGTTCTGTCCTTTAGGGAAAAAGAAGTTTCTTCTGAAACAAAGCTAAGAATGCTGTTAGCTCTGGTTGAGTTTGAAAAGCCAAATGAATTTTAGCGTTGTAAACCATCAAATGTGCAAACTGGAGAAACGACAGAGCTACCTGATTTGATTTCCGAGCAAAACTACCTTCTCTTCAAACATTTTAAAATATCAAGAGCAAGTATAAAAGAATGGCTCAATAATAGTCTGTATATATACTATATATATACTGTATATATACTGTAGATGTATTTAATCATCCTCAGTTGCTAGATTTTATTGCATGGATCAAAAACATGTCTGTTGTGAATGATGGTGCAGAAAGAAACATTAAGCCCATTAAAGATTTTATTTCAGTTACTAGAGATGAAGATCACCTTCAAAATGTACCTTTTGTTGTTAAAAAGTCTAGAAAAAACTTGACTAAGAGTATGACTAAAAAGGAGCTTAGAAACTGTTCAAAAAGTTAAATAGTAGAAAACAATTGGAAATGATTTAAACGCATTTAATTGTTTTTCCAAAATGTAAAAAAATTGTGTTTTCTATTAATGTTAACCCAGCTTAACATTAAAACAGTAAAACTCAGATTTTACATCTAGCACTTCCTGCCTAAATAAAACCGTCAAATTTTTTTTAGTACTTATTTAGGTCTCAGTAGAGAGCTTTTTTTTTTTTTTTTTTCGGGACACCCTAATATATATATATATATATATATATATATATATATATATATATATATATATATATATATATATATATATATAAAATTCTAATAAGGATTTATTAGAATTTTTGTTTTGTTTTTCTCTCTCTCTCTCTCTTTTTTTTAAACTTTATACTTTAAATAGATTTTAAAAAAAATTAATTTCAAACTTTTTTTTTTAAATAAAAATTAAATTTTAGCAGATTAAAAAAAAAGCTAAAAAATGCTTTTACTTGCTTCTCACAAAGTTGAATCTTTTTATTGCAATGTTGACAGATAACCAAGCGATAAATGCATTGCGTTTCCATGTGATCACTTAGTTCTTTACGCAGAAGTGAAGTAGAACATTGTGTATAAGAGCATTTAACTTCTTGATATTGACATGATGTTAAATGGTTCTTAAATAGAAAAACATATTTAATTTGTTCTAAATTATTTTAGGACAACGTTAACTTTTAAAACTTCTTTGTTTTTTAAATGCTACTAAAAATAATTTGCTCCAAATTTAGTAGATTTTTTGGGTCAGGGTAACAACATCGGTTTTTGCTAAATCTAACATCTGTCCAACAACATCTATAAATAAAATGAGATATAGTAACATCTGTTTGACATCATCTGAAATTTCATTGGAATCTATAAACATCTGTGCAAAAAATATATGATTATTACAGAGGCAGTTACATCTTTTTAATTATCAAAGTAAAACAACGTCATCTATAGATTTTACAGATGTAGTTTCATCATCAATTATATTTAGAATAACTACCAGGAAAAAATCAGGAAAAAATTATTAAATAATAAAGCATTATAATAACCAGAAGAAGTTACATATATAATTTTTTTCAGATGTAATTACATCTGGAAAAAAAACTATTTAATAGTGCATTATTTTAACTAGATGTACCAACTTATATGGATTTTTTTTCAAATGTAACTACATCTGGAAAAAAATATTATTTAATAGTCAATTATTTTAACTAGATGTAGTTACATCTTCCTAAAGAAGTTGTTAGAGATTACTGAACTTCAAGATGATGTTTGACAGATTTTGTTGGAGTAAATAAAAAAAACTACAGATGATCTTGGATAAAAGTGTAGAGATGATCTTGGACAACTCCAAAGATGTTGTTGGCCAGATGTAGTAATCTTGAACCGCTTTTTTTTGCATTTCTTTAGAAGTTTCTAAAAAAACTACCATTGTAAAACTTTGGAATAAAACACATTTTAATGAGAAATAACATCTAATTAAATATATTAAAAATACTAATAAGTTTTTGCTAAAATGTTTATATTCTTTAGAAAACCTAGAGTTAATTTGCTGCATTAAATATATTACGTACATTAATTGCTTTTAGTTCTCCGGTCCATTGACAGTTTTTTGAGAAGTTATTACATCTAACTTTTAGTTGCAGAATAGCTCTTTCAATAGCTCTGTCGGGAAAAGTCTATAAGAAAAAGTGTTTTATCAATTTTTAATTAAAAACATTTTGAAATATTTAAATAAATTCATACAATGAATTTATTTATCTTTTTAAATATACTTTTGAAATATATAAATAAGTTCATACGAATGAATTATTTATTTTTTTAATTGTTTTTATATATAAATACTATAGATATTATATAACAAATACAGATGGTCGGGGTAAGAAGTAGTCACAATAAGCCTTATTGCCAACCCCAAGATTTTGTAACAAACAATATTTTTACAAATTGATGGCGATGATATTAAGTTCTTTCATTTAGAAAAATTAAAAATAAATAAACAATTGAATAACAATAAAATAAGTTGATAAAAGATAAAAAATAACAAGATTTAAAACAACAAATAATTTAATAAGACTAAATTATATAAGTTAAGTGAATGAAGTTACCTTCTCAGAATTCAAATTAGTGTTGTCTAATGGGCAAAGTAAAACTCCTTTATTTCTTGAAAAAAAAAAGTTAGCTATTTTATACATATTAAAATTTAACATATTTTTTATACCTAATAAAATATAAGATATTTTATTAGGTATAATAGTTGATATTTTGAAATTATGTTTTCTTTTATCATTAGATTAAAGAAAGTATTTTATTGTTTTCAAATAATACTCGTTTAAAGTTGACTAAGAGAAAAAAAAATATTCGCGTTCCCAAATGGAGGCTTTCTAGAAACTATATATATATATATATATATATATATATATATATATATATATATATATATATATATATATATATATATATATATATATATATATATATATATATATATATATATATATATATATATATATATATATATATATATATATATATATATATATATAATATATATATATACATATATATATATATATATATATATATATATATATATATATATATATATATATATATATATATATATATATATATATTTATATATATTTATATATAAATTTATTTATATATATATATATATATAAAAGTCATTATCAAACGCTTTTTCACCGATGCAAATCTAGCATCGTTTAAGGATCAATTATTTTTAATAAATTGGAATCATATAAAAAGTTCATTTAAAGCTAATGAAGTATACGATACGTTCTTTCAAACTTTCTATGAAATATATGATGTAAATTTTCCAAAACGTGAATTTATTTTAACCAATAAAAGTATAAAGTCACCATGGGTCAATAAAGATCTTAGGAAACCCTCAAATTAAAGAAAAAACTGCATATAAAGTGCTTAAAAAAACCAACACCAGAAAATAAAATTATTTATAAAAATTATGCTAAAATGTTTGAAAGTCAAAGAAAAAAATTTAAAAAACGATATTACTATGATATACTAGAAAAATATAAACATAATTCAAAACGCACATGGCAAATTATAAGTCAAATTACTGGAAATAGTAAATTAAAATTATGCTCTGTGTCTAACACTATAAAAGTTGAAGGCGTATTTTTATATGAACCCAAACAAATAGCACGAGAATAAAATAAATATTTCGTGTCTGTTGGCCAAAATTCAGCTAAAAATATTCCAAATATGATTAATCCAATAAATGATTACGTGTTTCCATTAATCTCTAGTTTAAATAAATTTGAAGTATCTTCTTCAGAATTTGAAAGTGCTTTTAAAATGCTTAAAACTAATAAAGCAGTAGGTCCTGATGATATAAATTGTAATATAGTCATAGATTTATACGGTACCATAAAACATACTGTTTTTAAAGTTTTTAAATGTTTTATAAATCCAGGAATTTTCCCCGATCAATTGAAAACAGCCAAAATAACACCTATATTTAAAGAAGGCGAACCATCAAATGTCAGTAATTATCGACCAATATCTATTCTCTCTGTTTTTTCAAAAATTTTAGAAATAATTATGTTCAACCAAATATCTAATCATCTTGCTGTTAATAGTATACTTTATATAAATCAATACGGTTTAAAAAGAAATAACTCAACTGAACATGCAACAACTCATCTTACTCGTAGTATAACTGATTCATTCGAAAATTCAGAGTTTACTTTAGGCGTCTTATATAGACTTATCTAAGGCTTTTACTTTAGTTTACAGAGTTTACTTTAGGCGTCTTATATAGACTTATCTAAGGCTTTTGACACAATTGACCATGAAATACTGATTAAAAAACTTGAACATTATGGTATCACTAGTAATGTTTTAAAACTACTAAAAAGCTATTTATAACATCGCAAACAATTTGTCTATGTCGGCGGATCTTCTTCATAAGATTATCTAAATATAACTTGTGGAATTCCACAGGGATCTGTACTAGGGCCTTTATAATTTCTAATTTATGTTAAAGATCTCCATGAAGTCTCAAAATTAACAACTATAATGTTTGCTGATGATACAAACCTATTCCTATCTAATAATAACATCAATAAAATTTTTTATGAGATGAGCATTGAACTAACAAAAATATCTGACTGGTTTAAGTCAAATAAACTTTCACTCAACATTGATAAAACTAAATGGATTTTCTTTTATCCACGATTTAAAAAACATTTACTTCCAAATAATATGCCTCTTTTTCATATTGATACTATTCAAATAAAAAGAGTAATTTTCACAAATTTTCTAGGTATCATTATAGATGAAAATTTATCATGGAAGAATCACATCGGACAGTTATGCAACAAAGTTGCAAAAAGTATTGGAGTTTTATATAAAGCAAGATGCGTTTTAAACAAACATTATTTAACACAACTATATTACTCTTTTATACACTGTCACATTAATTATGCTAATATTTTATGGGGTAGTATCCATAAAAGTAAATTAAAGCCAATTTATTGTCAGAAGAAGCATATTTCTCGTCTAATAAATTTCAAAAATCGTTTTACTCACTTAAGGCCACTCTTATTTAACATGAGTGTTTTTAATATATATCAAGTAAATGTTTAT
>NC_061157.1:75678111-75828111 GCF_022113875.1 Hydra vulgaris
ATTTTTTTTTTAAGAAAACTCTGGCAAATCCTCATGAGTAGACAAACGATTGAACAACTCAACGAAACTATTTAAATTTAATTTGAAAATCAGTCTTCGATTAGTGCAACTTAATTTTTAGATTTAGATTTTATGGCGCACATAATCGTCCATCTGAGCTCCATCTTTCAAAGGATAGCTTTCAAACAACATACACTCTAGAGGGTTGAACTATATAAACACATAAAAAGAATATGCGTGCTGAAAGAATATTGTTGCTGTAAGCTAAAGTACGAAAGAGTTCTAAATTTATTGATTTGTTGTTAGTCACAGGTTTGCGCAAAGATCTTGGTCTACACACGTATAAGATTCTGCTGGTGCAGGAATTAAGCTATGAAACCATTAACATGCATCGTTTTTTGCCGAAGGGCGACATTCAGCATTGTGGCTTTCTGGTTTTACGGGTTTTTGTTTTGCGCCTTTTACACGCTGGCTGCATCATCAGACCTTATTTCTTTAAAAAATAAGACCAAAGCTTGTAATAGTGTCAACGGAGATCATTACCAAACCATGATCAATAATTTTTGTTTGAAAATATGGATGACATTGCTCCGGAACAAATTTGGTTTTAACAGGATAGCGCAACATCCGATACGACAATATCAACCATCAACTTATTTAATCAAAATTTGGCGATAAGTTGATTTCAAAAAATAAACCTTTCAATTGGCCTCTAGTTTTTGCAAAATGACACTTTTATATGACGATTACTTCTTGTAAGACTTGGTAAAGTTACTGGTTAAGGCTGACAAACTAGCAACAACTGATGCCTGAGAGGCCGGCATTGCTTATGTTTTTGTGACTTACGTCAAGCTATACTCAAAAAAGTGTCCAAACATTGGACGTCCAGATTCGCTTCGTAAAGTAAAGTTGCAGGGTCCATATCCCCAAAATCATTTTCTATAATTAGTGTCTTGAATGATCTTTTAAATTAAGAAAATGTTTGATTGCAATTGAATTTTTTTGTGTTATTTTTAACAACATCAAATTTTATTAGTCTTAAAAATAAATCCTTGAATCCGTAACCAATAAAATCACGATTGAAAACATGCTTTCTCCAAAGCAATCATGTTAAACTGCTGACATTTGATACTTAGGAGCAAATTTTTTACATTTTCGACGTCTTATGTACTGTGATAATACCAAGTACTTTGTCACCGAATAAGACTTTGACTATTTTTTTGAAATTTTTTTCATATAGACAAAAAGATTCTTTAATAATATCAATAGTTTGATGACGAAGATTTTGTAGTATCTACGTTGATGTTTTGTAGTATATACGTTGCGCTTAACAACATAATTGTTGCTCATAATGCTTTTGAATTTGAAAGCTTTTTTGCAAGGATCTCGTTTTGATTGTCTTAACAAAATTCTGTTCAGTGGTAATCTTTGATCTACTTGAACGATGCATGTTTTCAAAGTCTAAGGGTCATTAAATCTCTTAAGTAGTGCGTTAATTGGTGATTTATTCACTTAAAGAAATTTGCTTTTAATTAATTTTTTATCATTAAATCATTATTTTCTAGTTATAATTCGTAGAAAATTATATTCAGAAAATATGTAAATATAATACGTATAATTTTATAGATACGGTTTATAGTGCTTTTTATAAACTTTTGCACAATTATGTTTTCAACAAACTGTATCATATTTTTGAAATTGATTATTCTTTGTAGTATACATTACAGGAACAATTGCCTAAAGTTTCTGTCAACTCTGCTGGAAAAACTGGAAAGAGTTGCTTTTAAAAAGCATGCTGAAAAAACTGGAAATTGTATTTTTGTAGCTTCATTGGTTTAATAATGTTCAAAGCATACATTTTTCAGTTTTTCTAGCACCTTTTTTAAAAAACAGTCTTTTTCAGTATATACCATGATGAATATACATGTATGGATTTGTGTATGTTTTATGTATGAATGTATGTATGTATGTATGTATGTATGTATGTATGTATGTATGTATGTATGTATGTATGTATGTATGTATGTATGTATGTATGTATGTATGTATGTATGTATGTATGTATGTATGTATGTATGTATGTATGTATGTATGTATGTATGTATGTATGTATGTATGTATGTATGTATGTATGTATGTATGTATGTATGTATGTACGTATGTATATATGTATGTATGTATGCATGCATGCATGCACTCGACTAAATGTATTTTATAATGCATGCTACATTATTTCGTTTTTAACACAACAAGATTATACCTTTTTCTCATTTCTTCTGAGCATGACAAACAAAGCCGATGACCACACAGTGTTAAAATAGGTTCACGAAGAGCCATTTTACACACAGGACATTCATGTTCATCTGAAAGTTCATATAAAAAATCCGCATTATATCCACCAAACTCCTCCGCATCCAAACTTTCCATTTAAGTTTTCTTTTAAAAACATGCAAGTAGTTATCCTTTATAATAAGCTTCTTATTTTATCTTTTATAATCTTTTTAAACAAAAAATAAAAATTATTTATTTTTTCTTTCAAATTTTTTTTTTATAAAAATAAATTTTATTTTTAAACTATTTTATAAATTTAACAATTATAAATTCAATATTGCGTTCTGACACTTTATTGAAAAATTTTTCAATAAAGTGTCATAAAAGTTATTGCATTGTTTGTCATTGCGTATTTCAAATTAAATAAGGAAAAAAGCAAATATAAAACAAAAGGTTTTTAAGTAACCAATGAAAAGTTTTTAAAACGCATATTTTATAAAAGCCAGAATAAATAATAATATTTTTGTAAACCAACATTTATAGACGTTATTTTATTTACAATAATATACATTTTAGTATTATATTATTTTATTATTATTGTTGTTATTAATATTATTATTATTCTTATTATTGTTATTGTTGTTATTATTATTATTATTATTATTATTATATAATGTAAATAACAAAAATAGTAATAATAACAGTAATAACAATAATAATAATAATAATAATAATAATAATAATAATGATAATAGCAATAATAATAATAATAATAATAATGATAGGAATAATTACAATAACAATAAATTTATAATAATAATCACTTTTACAAAAATTTCTCTCTTATAAACATAGATTATAAGTATAACTAGAAAGTGTAAACTAAGATTAAGGAGCCTTCCATAAATGATTCCATAAATATTATTTTCATATAGAAACATGCTCATAGATAGCGTAAATATAATATTTAAAAAAAAAAAAAATTTCTTATATTTTTAACACTTGTCGGTAAATAAATGATATTGGTAGATAGAGGATGAGAAGAGAGAGGAAAGAAGAGGGAAGGGAGTGCTCAAATTAATATGAAATAACAATAATTGGAAATGCAGAGAGAGGGATGTTGAGATTAAAACGATGTCAATTTTAAAAACAATTTTTTTAAATATCCGAATAATGTCAATTATAAAAACCTTTTTTGAAACGCTTTTTAAAACTGACATCGTTTTGATCTCAACAGCCCTCTCTCTCTGCATTACCAATTATTGCCAGACTTTTCAGCACTCCCTACTTCTCCTCCTTTCTCTTCCCCGTCATCCTCCATCTACAGGTATCATTTATTTACCAACAAGTATTTGTCGGCAAATGAGTTGTATACCGGCAAATATTTCACAAATGTTGCCCCAAATCTTTGCCAATAAAATCTAAAATCCTCAAATGACAAAATATTGCACATCAATTAATTAAACTATAAAGAATTCGAAGCAGAATAC
This sequence comes from Hydra vulgaris, assembly GCF_022113875.1. Classification (NCBI taxonomy): domain Eukaryota; kingdom Metazoa; phylum Cnidaria; class Hydrozoa; order Anthoathecata; family Hydridae; genus Hydra; species Hydra vulgaris. The sequence continues at coordinate 75,681,873 of NC_061157.1, forward strand.
CTGTCTTTAAAAAAAAAAATCCTAGAATATAATAAAATTTCTAGTATATTTCTAATATAGTTATTCTTAATAAAATTACCATAAACGAACATCTGTTTCATGTACTAAAACTCTCATTTATATTTGGTATTTTCGATGATGCTCTTGAAATAGCTAAAAAAATCCCAACTTAAAAATCTAAAAATCATTCGCATATTACAAACTATAAACCTATATTATTTTTTTCTGTATTCTCAAAATTTATTAAACGCATAACTTGTAACAGAATATTCGAAAACTTCACTAAAAACAACTTATTCTACCCAAAACAGTTCGGATTTCAAAAAAAATCACTGAGCATACAGTTATTGAAATAGTCAACTAATTAACTGATGATTTCGACAATAACAAATTCGCCTAAGGAACATTTATAGACCTATCTAAAGCATTCGACAGGATTGATCGTTGGATTTTCTTAGAAAAATCAAACATTATGGTATAAACAATAACAATCTTAAAAATAGTTAGCGACATGTTTATAATGCACAATACGCAATATAAGTTTAAACGTTCTCAAAAAATTTTTCTATTTATTTGTATTTTGATTATTTTAACAGTAACTTTCTTATTATTATTACTTTTAATTGCAATTATAACATTTTTTATCATTACGATATATTAAACTTGAACTGACTTTATGAAAAGGTTGTGATTACGTAATGTTATCTTTATCTCCTTTGAGTTCCTATCTACTTTATTTTGTTGCAAGTCCAGTATCTACTTTTGTTAAATAAATTACTTTGTTAAACAAAAAAAACAAAAATTTATGGGTGTCCCCTAAATGTAAAAAACACTTAAAAATTGAAATGCTATAGATTTTTACAATAGAGCATATTGAGGGGCGAAGATATGAAACAGCATTCAAAAAAATTATGGTTATATCTTCTAATCCAAATTAGCAATCTAATCTACAAATATATAAAATAGTTATAACTATTTTAACAAAAAATGAAGTTAACTTTTATTAAATTAAAACTTAGATAAACTAAATAATTAAACAAGATTTAAACCTAACTCAAACTTGCCTAAACATTAAATTGATTTTATTTTTAAAGTTTCAATTCTCGCATTTATTATTCAGATAAAACCACGTTTAGATTTTAAGTAATTTAAAACGTTTAAAACAGCTTTGATTAGTTACAACCTAAAAAAGGAGACGTTATTTAATTGTGTCACACATTTAGGAGGAGTAAGTCAATTTTATTTGATTGGTGATACAAAAAAGTTTATTATCGGTCACAAGTTAGTATAGTTGGGGCAAATAAAAGTAAAAATTAGTGTGACACCAATAATGTATGTTCCAAAACTCTCACCTGGAAAATTTTCACAAACATTGCATAACAAAGCATAGTTTTCATAAGCTTAACTTAATAAGTTATAAATAGAGCAAAATGTACATTGACTCAATATTGCATGACCGAAAACAAATATATGCTGAAAACTTTTTTTCTCACTGTGTTATTGTCAGTAAGATGATAATAAAGTTTATTGGGGTTAAACAGATTGTATCTGTTGACCAGCATTGAACCCTTTCTTCATCTATTAGGCTGGCGTAGATGTATTTATAATTTATTTTTTAGTTTAGGACGTTGAATGCAGGATTTTTTTGACTCAATACATAGGTTTTGTTTGTGACTCTAGTGATTTATGACTGGGCAACTTATTCTATTACCACCTAATGAGGACACAGTTCTAAAATTAAGTTTCATGGTTCTGAGGTCGGCTGGTATTCAGGTTTAATGAACTCTTTGGTAGCTTTCAGAGAGGCTGGTTCAATCAGCAGTTGTAAAGTATCAGAGTACTAACAGTACCTTGTTACGCATTAATGGTGTCCCATGTTTGTACTTTTGGTGTGTATTTGCGAGGCCATGTTTTTACCACTTTGTTACGGGTTAAGGTTTATTTATTGTTATAAGGCAATTGCTTGGACGATTAAATAGTTTACTGAATAGTATTTGAGTAACAAAACCAAAATGACCGAAGTGCCAAAAACTATAAAACACATAAAACCATTATTATTACCAAGTTCTCTATATCTATCATTCACTAATATTCGCGGTCTTCAAAGTAACTGTTCTTTTGTTAAGTCTTATCTTTTGCAAAGTTTACCAGACCTACTTACTCTTTGTGAGACTAATTTGAGTTCAGCTGTCTCGTCTTGTAGTTCTTATTTTGATGGTTATTTTCCTTTAGTTTGTAAAGACTTTAATAGACACATGCTTGGTTTGGGCATCTATATTCGTTAGAATTCACCAAAGCCCACAACATTTGTCTTTCTCAATTTCTAACACAAATAGTCAAATTCTTAACTCGCTTTACAGACAATCCAAACCATTTGCTTTCTCTATTCGGCATACGTCTTGTTTCTAATCCTAGTCAGTTCTCAGTTACTACACATTCTCATTAACTACACATTTAGGTGCTTTTGATTTTACAGTTTGATCTTTCTTAAACTATTATCTCATTATTTTTTATCATTAGAATCTATAGAATACCCTAAAGCTGGTTAGGATTCCGTGATTTTCTTTGTAATGGTTCTTGAGTAAAAATCTTCCGTCTTTCTGCTGACACATGTGCTTCTTACATAACTTCGTGGATTCAGATTGGCATGAAATCTTTTATTCACTCTCAATGGTTCAAAGTTAAGCCTCACTCTTCTCCTTTGGTTTCCTTTCATTGTGCTGCAGCAATTACTTAGAAATCTATCTTCAAAACAATTCTCTAGAAAAAATCTGTTTACTATTGTTAGAAACCATTGTAAACAGATTTTGACTTATACCAAAAATCTCTATTCTTAGGTCACGAAATATTACATTTTATCACAAAAATTAGGCTCCAGAGACTTCTGGAGAATTTTTAACGGCGTCTATAATAAGGGCAAATATGTAATTCCTTCTCTCTTGCATGGTTCAGATTTTGTTACTAGATCTTTTAATACAGAATATTCAAGTCATTTCTCGGAAAAAATATGGCAACAACTGATAAAAATTTACTTATTCGCAGTAAAAAGTTTATGTTTTTTAAAAATAAATTGAATATTTTAACCACGGATGACAATGAGAAAATAACTCGCAACCGAAACGAGGATATTATTAATGCAAAAAATCTTACTTCAATATTCAATCAAAATTCAAAAAAAAAAAAAAAAATTTTTAAAAAGAATTGGTTTTCTACCGACTAAACAACCGATGTTTTATGGATGCAACTTGTCAAGGTCAACCCTAACCCTAACCCTTTAACCCTAACTTTAACTTTTAATTATTAGGATACAAACCCATTCATCAACCGAGGGAGAACGGTATTGGCTGGGGAGTATCTATTTTCGTTTAAGATTCTTTGACTTTTAGGCATATAGATAACCTCAGAGTCAATGATGTTGATTGTGAGTCATTTACTATTGAAATAGTTAATAAAACAAATAAAAATACATTTATAACAGCATTATATAGACCCCAAATGGTAATTACAACCAATTTGAAAACCACTTAAACTACTTGCTGCCTAAGCTTGTAAAAAATAACATTTACTTATTGGGTGATTTTAATTTGAATTTTTTGAATATTAAAACAAGAAAAACATGGAATTTAATTAAAGAAATAATAGGAGTAGGATGTGTGAAAATCGATAATTTACCACATAGATTGCAAAGAGATGATAATAAAGGAGATGTTTTTGAAAATAATGAAATTGCAGAAATATTTAATGACTTTTTCATAAATAAAGGGAAAAAACTAGCCGGTACAATTCCTTTAAGAAAAAAATCATTTCAATCTTTCTGAAAAAATCAGATTCGAATCTGATTTTTTCAAGAAAGATCATCAGGAATTGTAACATCAGGGTTACAATTACAAAATCAGGATTAATTTCATCTAGCCCTGCACTCTTATTTTCTAATCGCTAGCCAAAGTTTATCAACCGAAAGCTCCGATTCATCCATGAAGGAATTCCTTCATTGATGAATTGAATTGCAACTCTACAAATTCATTTTTGAAATAGAACAATTTTTATCACTATTAAAGTTGCAACCTCCAGTTTTTTTTTTTCAAAAAAAAGTTAAATCTAAAAACGCATTGATTCCTCTGCATGTTTTAAATTAGATTGTTGAAACCAATATTAATGTATTTCCGAATGTTTATATACCAAATCGTTTGTTTCTAACTATTTCCATAACAAATTGCGAGGCTGAGAGATTATTCTCTGCTCTTAAAAGAGTAAAGAACATGCAACAATCAATAGTCGTTCAAGTAATATAGCAAGATTAACTATTGAATCAAAATTGTTAGAAACTATTGATTTCAGCGATGTAATAGCTGAGATTGCGGAAAAGAAAGAAAGAAATCACTTAACTTAATTCAATAAAATAAATATAAAATCTTAACTTAGATAAATATCAGCCATAGCTTTTTCAAGAAAGTCTTTATTTTACTCATTTTTGTCGTTGCCTAAAAAAAGAGGGCCTCCTACTTTAAAATAGCCCCGGACCCCAAAAAGTCTTACTCCGCCAGTGACAACAGCATCAAAATAAGTATATAAAGTGTTAGCTAGAGTTATTACACGAGTAAACTGAGTAAAATATTCTTCATTTTCTAACAAGATTATTTCTGCTTATTAAAAAATAAATTCTCTTTCTTGATCCAAAATATTGATCATTTTTATTTTTCAAACGTTTTGCAATTATTGCAGTAGTTTCAATAGATTTAGTGGCCGTTGGAAATAAAGAGTAAGCTGCGAATGACCGTTGGAAATAAAGAGTACTGCCAGTGACCGTTGGAACAACAGTGACCGTTGGAAATAAAGAGTACTGCAACACAAATCTTTGTTACGTTTGTTACTTGTTTGAAAATAGAATTTTTTAAAATTTCAACCAATTTACTTTCTCTTTCTGCAAATAAGATTTTTATTAAGTTACAAAGTTTCTTTTCAAGTAAGTCAAACTCTCCAACCGAATTTGTTGTGAAATTACATAAATTATGGCTTTTTATGGTCGTATTTCAGTGCGCTTTAGCATTTAATTGGTTTTCGAACTAAGGAGATTCCAATTAGAGAAATTGAACTATAGTAACAATATTACAGTAGTCGCAGTAATAATGCTCGTAATAAAAATAATAGGAATACTTATAAATAAAAATCTTAAAAATAATAATAATAACTAGCTGTCATGACCCGTAAAATACGGGTCTTTAGGATATTGATGCACACTTTATCCGCGTGCTTACAGTTCATAAGAACTATTATCTGGTTTATAACGCAAGAAAATCTTAATCAAATGAAAACATCTAAATGATAACTTTTAATGTCCTAGATACGAAGATTAAACTTATTGATTGCGTAAACACTAACTTTAACATAAATGGCATTTGCGAGACACTTCTTGCAACGAAAAAACAAAATTTTGAAATTTGTGAACGATTTTTTTTCTCTCGTTAGCGAAGTTGGTTCTGTGTCAAAATGCGAGGATCAAACTTTTGATTAATATCTTTACATATGTTGTCTATATACAATATCTATAAAACTTTATAAGTATTTGAATTTGTATTTAAAAAAATCTAAAAAAAAAATTAAAACAGCAGCCTACGGTAGGACTCGAAACACGGCAGCTATGTTCTGAAGCCCAGCGCGCTGACCACTCGACTACGCTAACGCATTAAATGATAAAGATTCAAAATTATATAAAAATTGTTTTTAACAAATATAAATGCAAAAGATTAGAAATCGGTATTATGCTAATATTAAATAGTTTAACTTTTAATTATTTTTAGAAACAATAAATTTTATAAAATAATTTAGTGTACATATAAAATTAAAATCTTTAATTATGCTCTAAATAAAAATATACTTTTTAAGCCCCCTTACCATTTTTAAAAAAAGTTATGGTCGCCGCGTGGCAAGTTCATCAGCTTGGCACGCGGTTTTGTTGTTTAAAATGCAAATCAAAAGTTGTATAGATTTTATATTCTATATATAAACATGTTTTTTACTAATTTTCCTTGCTCAATTTAGTTGTAAATAAACTTGAAAAGTTTAACTAAAGTAGCATGAGTATCTCAATAATGACACATGCGCAAAAAAAATAAAAAAGAGGGTCGCCGATGGTAGGACTTGAATCACGGTTGACTTGGTCAGAAGCCCAGCGCACTAACCACTCTACTACGCTGTCACGTAGTGTCTTGAAGATATCAAATTATATAAAAATTGTTTTTTAACGGATAAAAACACAAAAGATTAGAAATTAAGCAAAGGTTGACGAAATGCAGTTCTTAAGTGAAAATCAAACTGTTGAACTTGATATATGTTTAAGCATGTTTTAACATTACATAACATGAAGTTTATGTACGTACAATATGAGTTTCACGTTTGCTCGCGTTTTCTTATAAAGCAAAGGTAAGACTCTTTCTCGTCACTACCTCGGATGCAATGGTTGCCAAGAGTATCGTGTCAAACAGGCTCGAAAGCGCACTACTACTACTACTACTACTATTAAGTTCAGTATTATTATATAGAGATAATAATAGTATTAACATTACAAAAGTATAAAAACAGTAGTATAACAAAAGTAATAGTAGTACCACTAAGAGTAATATAATGACAAACAACAACAACATCAACAACAACAACAACAATAACTACAACAAAAACAATCAACTTTAACAACAATAAAAACATTAGTATAAGAACAAAACAAATAAGAATATCAAAAACAATAATAATAATATTTATAATATGATATATGTATATATATATATAAATATATATATATATATATATATATATATATATATATATATATATATATATATATATATATATATATATATATATATATATATATATATATATATATATATATAATTAAAAACAAAATTAAAAAAAATTGTTATTGTGGAACTTTAAGTTTCATGCCTAACGGCAATCATCAGCCATATATTACAAAATACTATTTATCTCTTTTATACATCAAAATTTGAAACACCTCATTCAAACAGAGGTTGCAAACTCTTGATGCTGGGTTGTATGGTTTGCATTGTTTAACAATCTTCCATCTGAAAAAAGGTGTAAAGTTTTTTTTTTTTAATTTCCATACTTCTTTAGATAACTCTGTATATATCTAATTGCATTAATGCAATTAGATATAACATAGTTATATCTAAGAGTTTATGTTTTATCAATCCTGCTAAAAATGAAATATCATTTTTAGCAGGATTGATAAGTCTTACAGTAGGTTTATCAAGGAAATTCCCTTTATGGTTTTTTGGAGTTATCAAACAAACTGCAGTAACAAGGGTCAATATTAGGGCAATATTCTGCTTTTCCATGTATACATCAACGAACTAAACGCCTGCATTGATAATTTTTTAACATACCATTTTGCCAATGATACTAACCTGTTAATTGTTGAAGATTCGCTTAAAAAAATGCTGTTAAAAAATAATGATGGCATATTTTCTGTTACTAATTAGCAAACAAAATTTCACTAAACACTATAAAAACTAAATAAGTTGTCTTTAAAACCAAAAAAACTAAAAAACAAAAAAACGAGGAACAATGCACTTTCAACATTAATGGAAAAATATTAACTTTGTCAAAAACTGTGAAGTACCTTGGAGTTTGGCTGAATGAGAGTCATTCTTTTAGGTATCATCAAACTTACTTACAGACTAAGTCGATCAGTTGGAATGTTAGCCAAGATTAGACATTTTGTAAATTTTGAAACACTTATGAGTATTAATCATGCCATACTTGGATCGCACCTTAGGTATGCGTGTCAAATTTGGGGTTAAAAGTCCCTTAAACCAACTAGTTTCACTTCAAAACAAAACCCTTAAAAATATTCACTTTCAAAATTACCTATTTGACAATGTTTCTCTGTTGTATAAATTATCAAATATTCTTAGGCTGAACGACAATATTATTTTTTTAAATTGTTTATTTGTATGGGATTATTTTCATGATAATCTTCCGATTTCCTTCAAGAACTTTTTCCTTCAAACATGTAACAAACACTCTCACTTCCTAAGATTATCTTCATGCAACAATATCTTTGTAGAACATGCTACGACAATAAAATTTGGCAGCAAATCAATTAAACATCAGTGCATCAATGCTTGGAACAATCTCCCTCATTCTTTTAAAACTGAAAACTCAATTTCTCTATATATTTTTCTCAATTAATTAAAAAAACACTATTTGGATAACTACTAGAATAATAGCATCAATAAAAGCAAAATATCACTGTTAATAGTCTTATTAAAAAAAACTCTTGCATATATTTTTTATTTTATACTTTGTTTTTAAGAATCTTTACATTTATGTACAGCTTTTTTGTCGTCCTTGTACAATAATTGAATGTGTATGTGCGTATGCGTATGTGTATTAATGTGTGTGTGTGTTACCATGTGTGTGTAGGTATGTGTGTATGTGTATGTTTATATATGTATGTGCATAAGTATACGTGTATATGTGTATGTATGTATGTATGCATGTATGTATGTATTTATTTATGTATGTGTTCGTGTATAAGTATAGAATTATTTAAATATACTATTTTTATTATTATCATTGTTATTATTGTTATTAACTATTTTATTAATGTCATTATTTATTTTCAATACAATTATTTTTATTAATATCGTTATTTTTATTAATACCATTTTTATTATTATAGTTATTATTAAACGTCTATTATTTTAAACGTCTAATTAGCGTTTAAAAACATTTAGCTTGGGTACTATTGGTTGTTTTTCCCGCGCTACGGCACTTAAAAATACTTACGGCAGTAAATAATCAATTATAACAAAATTAATTTTGGCTTTAAAAAAAGTGCTTCCCCTTCTAAAATATTCTGGCTATGGGCCTGTATATAAATATACAAATGTGAATAATATTAAAACTATTATTGTTGTTATAGTATATATATATATATATATATATATATATATATATATATATATATATATATATATATATATATATATATATATATATATATATATATATATATATATATATATATATATATTTATATATATATATATATATATATATATATATATATATATATATATATATATATATATATATATATATATATATATATATATATATATATATATTTAATATGTAAGTTGATTTTAATAAAAAGGCAGCGTATAACTATTTTTAAATATATTTGATGTAAAAATATATCAACGATATTTCGCTGACCTATTGTGGTCAGCGTCATCAGGTAATAATAAAAAACGTTACAAAATAACATAAAAACAAACCGTTTAAAAAGAAGACATTAAAAAGCGTCAAATATAAAAACCAATTCAATATAATAATGACGTCAAAATTATAAAATCGTTGACAAAAGAATGAAGATAGTTGACTAAAGAATGGAAGATAGACCCTAATGAAATTCAGGTTTCTTTCGATGTAATTAACTTTTTATTACTTAAATAATAAGTTTGTTAATTCTTCTTTTATAAAAAATTTTCGGGAATTAGAATATTGCAACTCTTTTGCAAAAAAAAAAAATTTTTCAGGAAACGGCCTTGCTATTATTTTAGTTAAAGTTTGCTAAACAGAAGTTTCATACAAAAACACTTAAAATGCCTAATCGGGCTAAGAATCATGAGGAATGCAGGAAAACTGTTGGTTGCCTTCGTTTCCACAAATGTATAAATCAACTGACACAATTTCAAATTCTCAAATTCAAAGATTGTCAACAATTTACAATGCCTTTGGAAACATCTGATGTCAGAATTTCACTTGGACTTTGTGAAGCTTGTAGGACAATTCTAAGAAGAAGAGATGCAGGGAAAGATGCACAACTTCCAGTCTTATTTGATTTTTTATCCATCACAGTGAAACCACCAACTCGTGGGAAAGACTACTGTTGCCTTATTTGCCAAATTGGGCACTCAAAGCTCAACCAAAAAGACCCTCTCTCAACTTCTCACCATGAAGGAGAGAAGCTTCGAAGGTGTGGTGACTGCCTCAGCCTTATTGGACGTGGACTTACTCATTCCTGCATACCATCCACATTTAGAAAAAATATGAGATGTTTGGCAGCCCGAGATACAAATACTGCAGAACAAATTGCTACTCAAGTACTTTCAAGAAAGGAAGCATCTCCCAATGGTACAATATGGATGTCAAGGCCTGGAGGAGGAACTCCCTTACAAGTTACTCCAGGTACTGTTTCATTTCTTATTATTTTGACTGAATTGTTTCTTAAATTTGATTTAGCTTTGATTTAAACATTGATGGTTCCAAAGACACATAACTTGAGATTATTTTAACAAGCCTGCTTTCTATTGAGTTTTCAACAATTTTATTCAAATTACTTATAGGTCCTTCAAGTGTAAGAAAACTTTTTGATAATTCTCCAATTACAATAGAAAGTCTTGTTCATGTCTAACAAAATACTAGGTTGTCTAACTTTGGCATGAAAAATTAGCATCCACCTTGAACCAAGTTGCCAAAGCCAAAGTGGTAGAACCAAATTTTCGATCAAAATTTGACAGCTTTGGAAAAACTCTCTCAGACTTCTTTACCCAGAGTACAATACCCACGCACAGTGGGCCAGAATTTTTTTTCCATGGCCAAAAGTCCCAAAAAAGTCAAATCTTCTAAACTTTTTTTGTATTTCATTATTGAAACAAAGGTGCTTTACTCCACTCAAAAATGTATCCGCTTAATTACTAGAGATGAAGGCAAGCTTGCTAGAACCATTTATAATGGCTATAAAATTGTCAAATTTTCGCAAATATTTTTTTTTCAAAAATACTTATCCTCAAAATTTACATAACTTTTTTCAATTAAAAAAGCTTTGGATTATTTTTATTTTAAATAAACATATTAGCTTAGTGCTTATAAAAAGTATATGTTTTAGTTATATATTTGTATTTAATTTATTCATAATATGTCTTAGAATTGTTGGTATTTCAGAGGTGTTTTTCTAAATTTCCTCATCTTCCTTTTTCTAAATGCCACTCGAAGATCGTTTAATTTTCTGATTTTTGCGTTTACTAAACGGCAGTTATTGTTCAAAAAAAAAACCAGCTGCGACCATGTATTCTTTATGATATATTTTTTAGTTCTAAATCGACGACTTTTTTTGCTTTTATAAAAAGACCGATATAAAGTTAAGTTATTTGTTTAAGGAATATAGTTTTTCTTTTTTTTTTAAATTTTATTAAACACATCGAATCGTTATTATTTAAAATAAATTTTATATTTTAATATTTAAAAAAAAAAGAAAATCATTTCACTATAAATGCGTAAAAATCGAATATTTAAGTACTCGACTCCAACTAAATGCCGCTCTCTTGAAATTGGAATGAATGATATTTAGGAAGTATAACGGTTGTTTAATACTATTTAAAAAAATCAGCGGCGACTAGCTATAACTTAGACTTAAAATCGATTTTGAAATTTTAAGATTTTAGACTAATTTCATTCTTACTTTACAATGCATTGTGACGAGAAAAAATTTATTTGTCTGAAAATTTGAAGTTTATATGATATTGTATGTTTATATAAAGACTAGTTAGTTGATAATTGCAGCAATTTGATTGCAATTATGTTTCGAAAGTAATAAAAATATTTGAATAAATTTACACTAAATTATAGATATTTAAATTTTCTCTTGAAGTAGCATTATTAAAACTCTTATCTTATAAATAATCAAGTTATCTTTTAAAAATGTTTAATAACACAAATCGGCTTGAAGTATTTGAAAAAATTAAAGACACTATTTCATCACAACTTATTTCAAGACAAATCGTAGATCAGTATAATAGTATGCTCCTAAACGAATTAAGCGTATCCATCAAAATAAATGATGATTTTACCTGTTTTTAAAAAGCTCTTCTCAAATTTGTATGCAAATTCCGATCAAAACTTAGCAAAAAGTATTTTCGAAATAAGTGCAAATTTTTAAGTGGCGAATCATTTTAGCTTAATAATAAAATTTTGTCTTTAATTAATAAGCAACCTAGCGAACAATATCACAAACCGTCGATTCAAATGTTTCTTGTTTAAATGAACAGTCATTTGGAAGACCATGTTAGAAATACGAAGATATGTCCTAACGAAGTAAACGTCGGCACGCATCCATATTGCTAGTAAATCATGATCATGATAAAATCTTACAAGCAGCAGAAATGGGGTTAAAAAAAAAGCGATATAGTTTGCTGTATTTATTAAAAGAATGTTTATCAAATACAGATTCGGCAAATGTAAAAAAAAAACAAAATGTTTTTTTCTCGATCAAAACAAGTAAATTGTACCTAATACGCCACTAGAGGAATTAGCATTAATAACAGCTATGAAATTATCGAAGACGCAATATCAAGCAATGCGAAATAACTCAATTAAGTGTAATGCAAATATATATCTTACATATAACAACATTCGCGACGAAAAAAAATTGTTATCCTGATGGTATTTATATAGCTGAAAATGGAATGAAAGGCAAAGTTCCACTGAAAGAATTCTTATACCATACAGTTCATTGAATGCTGCAACTAACTACTGTTAAAAACAGAATATCTTAAATTGATTCCTTTGAATCCTGTTTAGGAATGACTTTAAATTGCAAATGGGGCTTCGACGGTGCAAGTAGCCAAAAACAGTATAAATAAAGATTTTTCCGTCCAAATAGACAACAATGATGAATGCAATGTTTTAATGTCTGATCAAAGTTTTAATGTCTGAGTGCAATGATTTATTGATGAAGAAATAATGGAACCAGAAGCTGAAAAGAAGCTTGTAACTGAAGTAACATTCAATCTTAAACTTACAATGATTGATGGAAAAGCAGTTAATGCAATTTGTGACAATAAATCGGCTCAAATTTGTAATATTAGCAAATGTACTCATAGATCAATAAACAACTTAGATAAAGCTCTGATCCGTTCAACAGATTCACAAAGCTTAGAGTTTGGGTTATTGTCATTACATACATGGATTTGATGTTTCGAGTGTACTCTACATATAAGTTATAGACTTGATATTAAAGAATGGCAAATACGTGGACCTGAAAATATAAAATTAACAGCTGTAAAAAAAATGTTTGTTCAGCGCGAGTTTACAAAAATTGGCCTTATTGTTGACATGCCTCTTCAAGGCGGATCTGCGAGATCAAATGATGGCAATACTGCTCGTCGTGCCTTTCATCAGCAAGCAGAGTTTTCGCGAATAACAGGAGTCAAGAATGATTTAATATACAGGCTATACATTATTCTATCTGTCTTTAATTTAAATAAAAAAATTAACATAGCCAAGTATGAAACATATTCTTTGGAAACAGCAAATACTTTTGTTCGAGAGTACTCATGGTTTTACATGTCAGCCTCAGTACACCAACTACTCATTCATAGTAGTCTGACAATATCTAGATTTATGCTACCAATTGAAATGTACTCTGAAGAAGCAATTGAAGCTCGGAATAAAGATAATAAAAATATTTGTTTACAACACACTCTCAAATTTGATCGAAAAGCTACAATGACGGACCAATTCAATTATTTAATGCTTTCGAGTGACCCAATTCTTTCATCTCTAAACTATGCAAAATCAAAATGTAAACATAAAAAAATGAATCTAGATGGAGACGCAGTTAATCTTCTTTTTTAAGAAACTGAAAAAAAAAATACAAATGATGCTAATAACGATATTTATGCGGATGAATAATATAATGAGTTGGATTAGATGATGATTTTGATGATCGAAATCAGGAACTAAAGCCAATAAACATAAATTAAATAAGAAATTTAAATGAGCACAATGATATTATCGAATCATCTGAAAATGAAAACACTGATTTGCCATTTTATTACTATGCTGACTTTAAATACACTGATTAAGATTTTATTTATATTATTTTTACCATTTGATTTATGCGAAATTGTTATGTGCACTAATTTGTAAAATAGAAATAAAATTATAACCTTGAGCAATAAAAAATAAATTCTAAGTTTTAAATGATTATTTAATATTACCAATATAAAATATAGTTAATGTAGTTCACTAAAAGTCTATATGAATGATGTTAATGACTAATAGTTTAAATATTTTTTAACCCTTACAGTATATGCAAGTGTCTAACTTCACTTTTCTTACAGTGTCTACGTTAATTTTTTATGCTTAAGGCTTTTTAAAGTTTTTAACGTTACAATTTTTTAATCAAATCGCAAATATATAACTAAAACATATACTCAGGGCCGGCGCGAGTAGGTGTCACGTGGGGTGGTGCCATTACAGCTTTTGCCGACTAAAAAAAAAAAAAAAAAACGGTCCTCGTTTTCCAAAATTCGCCGACTGTCATTACGACATTTGCCGACTGTCTAACCTATATCGAAAGGGTCGACATTTGCCGACTAACTAGTCTAAAAAGGTCCGATTTGCCGACTAAGGGTCCAGTTTGCCGACTAAAAATCATTGATGAGGGAGGGGGGTCACACATCCCCCTTCCCCCCCCCCCACACACACCCCTATCGCGCCGGCCTTGGATATACTTTTTATAAGCACTAAGCTAATATGTTTATTTAAAATAAAAATAATCCAAAGCTTTTTTAATTGAAAAAAGTTATGTAAATTTTGAGGATAAGTATTTTTGAAAAAAAAATATTTGCGAAAATTTGACAATTTTATAGCCATTATGAATGGTTCTAGCAAGCTTGCCTTCATCTCTAGTAATTAAGCGGATACATTTTTGAGTGGAGTAAAGCACCTTTGTTTCAATAATGAAATAAAAAAAAAGTTTAGAAGATTTGACTTTTTTGGGACTTTTGGCCACGGAAAAAAAATTCTGGCCGAAACGAAAATATCTTTTCGTTTTCGTTTTTAGTATTTAATTATCTTTTTAACCGGAATTATTCTTCAAACTTATCAAACTATCTTCAAAAATTTTGCAACAATCATTTTTTGAAAAAAATGGAAGTTACAATGAAAAATATTGAACGACTTATAACAACAAAACTTGAAGAACAGAAAAAATATATTCTCAAAGAAACTGACAAACTTCTAAAAAACCAAGAAACAACATTTACAAATATTATAAGCTCAAATCTGAAAATTATGACGGATAGACTTGATAAACTCGAAAGTGAAATTAACACCAACAAATCAAAAACTTCAACCTTAGAAAAAAACTTTAGAGATATCAAAGAAACCTTTAACTTCCAAGAGGAAAACTTCACAAACAAACTAGCATAAATGAGCCAAAAGTGTAATGATGAAATTAGTATATTAAAAAAGAAGACTATAGATTTGGAAAACAGATCACGTCGTAACAACCTAAGAATTGACGGAGTATCCGAATCTAACTCTGAAACATGGAATGACTGTGTTAGCATAGTAAAAAATATCTTTAAAAACAATTGGGAATTGCAGAGGACATAGTAGTTGAGAGAGCCCATCGAGTAGGACAAGTAAAAGAAGACAAGCCGCGAACGATAATTCTCAAACTTTTAAATTTTCATGAAAAAAGCAAAATATTTTCTTTAGCAAAAAAACGTAAGGGCAGTGGAGTATTCATAAATGAAGATTACGCAAATGAAACCTTAGAAAAACAAAAAAAAGCTTTGGGAAGAAATAAAAAGACGCCGAAAAGAAGGTAAATTTGCAATTATCAAATATGATAAAATTTTTGTACGAGAGTTTCGGAAATAAGTTAAATGTTTAACCTCAATTTTATAAAAATAAACTCTTAATCATGCGCAATGGCTTACAAAACAATTGACTTTGACTTTTTATGACGCAGATATACAGGTTTTTAAAGAATTAGATTTTAATTTGCAATACTATGACACTGAAACTTTTAAAACGCTATTAAAAACATATATAAAAAATTTCACGGTGATACACATCAATATTAGAAGTTTAAGTTTAAATATAGACAAACTAAAACACTTTCTTTTAGAATACAATTTTTTATTTAACGTGATTTGTCTCACAGAATCATGGTGTGATGATGAGTCAGCTCAAAAAAGTTCAAATTTTCAGATTCCTAATTATAAAATAATTTCATCTGAGAGAAAAACGCTCAAAAGGGGAGGCGGAATTTTAGTTTACATTCGTAATGACCACGATATCAAAATTAGAAAAGACCTCTCGATCTCTAATTCAGACAGTGAGGCCCTAACAATTGAGATAATAATTAAAAATACAAAAAACGTTGTAGTTTCTACTTGTTATAGACCACCCGACGGTGATGTTATTCAGTTTTCAAATTATATGCAACAAATTTTAATCAAAAGCAATAATGAACAAAAAAGATTATTCTGCATCGGTGACATCAACATAGATAGTTTAAAGTACAATGAATACCCTAATACTAAAGTCTTTTTTGACAATATGTTTCAACACGGCATAATCCCAATCATTAATAAACCAACTCGTGTTACAACAACTTCCATTAGTGCTATAGATAATATTCTAACTAACTCTTTTCTAGATAAGTCTATTAAAACAGGAATAATTAAAACTGATATTTCGGATCATTTTCCTATTTTCTTTTCTTTTGCTGAACATGCAACCATAAATGATAATTCTAAAATCAAAGTCTTGAAACGAAAAATGAATGAACATTCTATGCTTAAATTTAAAGAACCTTTATCAACTATAAATTGGATAAATGTATACCAAGAATGTAACCTTGGACACACAAATTCCGCTTATAATCTATTTCTCGACATCTTTCTTGAATATTATAACAAACATTTTCCAATACAAGAAATAGAAGTCAAAACAAAATATTTAAAATGTCCTTGGATTACACGCGGAATAAGAAAATCTTCAAAAAAAAAAGCAAAAATTATACATCAAATATTTAAAAAGCAAAAACGAAGCTAATCTTAATGCCTATAAAAAATATAAAAATCTGTTTGAAAAAATAAAAAATAAATCTAAAAAAAGATATTATTCTCAACAATTAAAAAATAATAATGGTAACAAAGAAAACGTGGGAAGTTATGAAAGAAATCATTGATAAAAATAAAATAGTATCTGACATTTTACCCTCCAGAATAACGGAAAACGATATTGAATACAAAAACAAAAAAGTTATATCAGAAATATTTAATCATTTTTTTGTAAACACTGGTCTAAACCTGGCATCAAAAATAAAAGGCTCAGAAACATCGTTTCAAAATTATTTTAGCGATTTTGAAAGCTCATTGCCCGATAGTAATTTAACTTTTGATGAACTAGAAACAGCAATCAAATCAATTAAAAAGAATAAGGCCCCGGGTATTGATGACATCTCTGGCAATGTTGTGCTTTATATTTTTTCTGTAATAAGAAAGCCTATTTTTAATATCTCCAGCTCTTCAATCAAAAACGGAATTGTCCCAGACAAATTAAAAATAGCAAAAATTGTACCTATATTTAAAGGTGGAGATACATCTGCAATTAGCAATTATAGACCAATCTCAATTCTTCCTATATTTTCTAAACTCCTTGAAAGAATAATTTACAACAGACTGTATAAATATATAATAGAACACAAAATCTTAAGTGAAAATCAATACGGGTTTCAAACGCAACATTCAACAGAACATGCTATCCTAGATCTCATTAATAACATTACAACTTCCTTTAATTCCTTTTACATACATATTTGTACATCAAACAAAAACTTTGTAAATTTCAACTTTTGGCTCTTCTGTCTAGATAGGTTGTTGACCCCTTATTTATACAATTTGTTGAACGTATTTTTTGTTATACTAAACTCCCCAGTGGGCACCGGACTAAAAAAAGATGTCTTTTAAATGTTTAAAAGACGTTAAAAGACGTTCAAAACGTGTAAAAGACTTGACGTCTTTTTTATGTCCCGTGCCCACTGGGTCTATTAGAAATGATTGGCTTTTACTGTGAAATTGAATTTGGTCTAAAGTTAAAGTGAGGTGGATTGACAAATTGAAGTGTTGCATTAATTTGAAATATGTTCATAACTTAAACGCGTTAAGTGTATACATTTTGTGAACACCCTTTATTCTTTTTTTTTGTTCGGAGTAAGTTTTCGTAAGTTATAAACTGGAAATATGTTCTTGAGCTAAAAGTTTAATAACTCCTTTTACTTTAATTCACTCTTTGTTCAGAGCAAGCATTTGTAATTTAAAATGGTTCTCTAAATAGTTTACTTTTTATCTCTTTTTTGTTTTACTTGTAAATTAGTCTATTCAAAAAATATATAATTTTTTTTTCCATTTTACTTATTTATTATTTTTTCATGGTGAGGAGGGGGGGGGGGGGGTAATTGAATGTTGACGTAATTTTTTAGGGGGTGGTCTCTGGCTATTGACAAGGGGGAGGGAGCTCAAAAACTGCCAAAAAATTGTTGACGTAATTAATGGACAGCTCCTAGGGCAATACTTTCATGACATGTTTTGAGGATCACATTTCAATAAATCTAATATGCAGTGCCGGACAGAACAATTTGGGGACCCTAGACAGACATGAATGTGGAGGCGCCCCCCCCCCCCACATGTATTAATTTTTCTTCAATTTTTAAGTAATTTTTATTATTAACATTTATGTAGGAAATCTTGACAAAATTGATGTAAGTACTGTATATTTCACTACAATCCTTTTTAAACACGATAATGAACTTTTAATTTTAATTTCTTCATTTTCAACTTTTTTGGGGCCCCTTTAACGTTGGGGGCCCTAGGCGGCTGCCTTATTTACTTTATAGTACGGTCCAGCACTGCTAATTTGTGACCTATTTGGCAGATCGCTCAATAGAATTTGATAAATCATTTTTTTTATTTGGTAAGACGTTTACAATCTGGCAAATAAAAATATTTGTGCATAAGATTAGTCTCAAAACTATGATATGTTTTTCGTGGCATTATTAGCCGATGTCTAACGTAATCTGCCAAAATTTTCCAGGAGGTTATTAATACTAATTCGGCAGTTTTTATAATCCGTTCTACCTTTAGTACCTATTAAATAATCTGCTCCACCAATCTGCTCCGCTCTGCCGATGTTTCTAATAACTACGCGACACTATATACGTTATTGCCGTGAGTTTCGTAAATCTAATCTATTTTTAAATTTTCTTGTTTGTATTCAGTTTTATATCTTATTTGGTTAACCTTTTTATAATAAAATTAAGAGAAAATTTCGTTTAAATTTAGCAATGACGATATTCTATATGACGTATTACAATCCTTTGTAACATTAATATACCTTTTAAAGAAATGTTGTAAAATGTTGTTCTTAATTTTTCATACTGTAGTAAATTTATTAACCGAAGGAAATTTATTTAGTTAAAATAATTTAATAAATTAGTTGCAAGTTTAAATTTTTTAGAAGATTTTACTGATAATGAAAATAGGTAGCTTTGTTTATTCTGATTATCAAACTATTTTGATGAGCTATTTTAATTGAATACTTTGCGTTTAATATTTTTTACTTGTATTATTACAGATCATGACTATAGTTGGACAATATCTGAGTTAAACATTGATGGAAAGAAATATTCATATTGTGATTTGAAAAAATTAAACGATGAAAGAGTCAGTAAGAGTTTTAAATATAATATTGACTACACTAAGTAAAATGGATGTATTTTTTATTTTTATTAATATTCAAGAAATGTAAATGTTTTCAAATTTTTATTAACCAAATACAATTTTTTTTGAACTAAATGAAAATTTTAATAGCAATAACAACAATATATTTTTCAGTTAATATAAGAAAATGGTTAATATAAAAAATAATATCAGACTTAATATAAGAAAATGGTTAAGAAAAATGTGTCATTATAGAGGTATTTAATTATGTTTTATGAACCAAAAATGCTAAATTAACTAAGTGCTTTTTTTTGATTTGTTGATATTCATAAGTGTCATTTGATTTATTGATATTCATAAGTGTCAAATGCATATATAAATTTTTATAAATAGCGGTATTCCTAATATATATTTCTGAAATGACAGAATAATTTAGATTTGCCTATAATTAATACTAATTTATTAATTTGTCATTGCAAAAAAAAAAATATCTTGAAGAAAATGGAAAATAAAATGGTCTGGCGATTCAACAAGCCACATAACTTAGGCATTTAAAATATGTACCATCAAAAAAAAGATCTATAAAAATTGCATGGTTTCATGCAAATATACCAACGTGTCTTGTAAATCATTCATCACCAATCATTCAATCATTCATTCAATTGGTTAAAAGCTTAAATCAAGGTTATAAATATACTCAATAGCAAACAATATCATATATATATATATATATATATATATATATATATATATATATATATATATATATATATATATATATATATATATCATATATATATATATATATATATATATATATATATATATATCATATATATATATATATATATATATATATATATATATATATCATATGTATATGATAATTTTAAAATCTGGCCCCCTTCCTCCCCCTTGTTGCCATGCGTACTTCTAAGTCCTTTCCCCCTAAAAAAGTATGTACGTTTTTGAAATACCCCTCCCCCCCCAACTTTGTTTTTCAATGAAAAAGTTTATGAAAAAAAAAAATTAAGGAGGTACCTTAGCTACTTTATGTAACCCAAAAGCTCTTCGTTTGCGGCACAGGATCCAAATTTAACAAACCTCTTCAAATATATTTGCAATTATTAATTTAAATATAGTTAAATTACCTTTCATCCATGTGTTTGCTTGGTCTAGCGGTTAGTTCTATGGACTGAGGCAACGGAGATTCAATACCCAATCGAGTCAAATTATAATTTTTGTATTTTAATGACGAATCAAATAAAAATAAACTATACTTGATGTGAACTTTTTTTTTAGGCACCCTTATTTAGTAAACCCATTAAAATTGAGTCCTACACGAGATCAGTTATATCGAAAACAAAGCCTAAAACCCAGTGCCAAGGATAAGCTACCCATACCCCTTAATTTGGGGGAGGGGGAGGGGGAAAAGGGACAAAAAGTTTTGTGTCTTTTTGTTAATTTAAGGAGCTTTTTATTTTAGCGAAACCTAGTGGTAAAAGTTTGGAGATTTTGAGACCCAAATGACAATTTTTTCGGGGGGAAGGGGCCTCTGACCCAGGGCTTTTTTGCTCCTAGGCCTCTGCCATCTTAATTTTTTGCAAGGCCTCCTCGTTTAGCATAGGTATAAACATACTTAAGTTTGGAGTTTGTATAATGTGTGAAAGTGTCCTATCTGGAACATCAAAAAATCCTGCGGGCCCCCTTTATGTGTGAATTGAGGGAAACTATACCCTTTACTCCCTATACCAAACATCTTTTTATGTTGGCAAACTAGGATCTTTAGTCAGAATTTTAACTTTTCTATTGATTAGCTGTTTAATTGTGATAAATTAGAAAATTGATGTACGTACTTTTAAATTGAACCTCCTCCTTCCCCCCCCCCCCTGATACGCTTTACTACGCTTTTTGAAGACCTTTTCCCTCGTATGTACTTTATGGACGACCCCTAAGTTAAATATAAGGGTTATTCCATATCAAATCACCTAAAGGCTCCCAGGGTACCACCTCAGAATTGCTTTAAATTTTGACCAGACACAGATCTTATGAAAAAAATACAATCCAGAAAATTTTAGCTTGATTGACCAATTTGTTCAAAAATTATGATTGATTTAAAATTGACTAAAATCCAAAAAATTTGTGTATCAGGAGCTTACAGCATTTTTTTTTCGATTTTTGACAAACCATAACTTTTTAAATAAAGATGGTAATCACCTGAAATTTTGTAGGATAATAGTTTTTCATCCAAATAATCCATTATTGCAGTTATTTTTGACTGATTTTTACAGTTTTTGAGTTATTGTACCTTAAAGTTGCTAAATATTGCAACATTATAACTATTTTTTCGAACTTTAACGTGTTACAGTTTCATACTTACTAACAGAAAGTGGATTTTTCTGTTACCTTTATGTACTTAGGGTCACCACTTGTTAGAATAATTAAAATTATGCATTAAAAATTAATTTAGCACATGCAGCAGCCTATTAAAAAATCACTTTTTTAAAAAATTATGATAAATTACATCGATTTTGCTGGCATAGAAAGTAGCGTAAACAGTTAAAACAGATTATGAAACTTTTTAATGTCGAGGTTCTATATATAGACAATCACCAAAAAAAAAATTAAAGACCTATACTCTATCTTATTACATGATTGTAGCCTTTTGAGAGTGATAATATTTTTAAAAGGAGAACAAAAAAATACCACTTACTACATACAAAATTTTTACCTTAAATTTTATACAAACTATACTGTAAAAAAGTGCATTCAAAGAGTAAGATAATCAGTTAAAAGAAAAAGTATGTATACATGAAACTAATTAGCTTATCTCTGATTTATATAACTCATAATACTGTCATAGCCATTACTAGCAAGAATATAGTCACGAGCACTTATACTTTTAATCAATGAAACACTTTTTTGACATATTATCTTGTCAAATGGAACCCAACACTGACTTGATCGTGCATCGTTTGTCCATTTTAAATTTAATTTGTTTCTTTGCATAAACTTCACATTAACATCATGGTTTTCATTACAAATATCAACCACAAGCCCTACGTACCATTCTTCATCGTAAAAGCATGCAATATATTTACCGGGTTGAAAATTTGAAGAATTTTTTTTTTAATCAAATTAACATCATTTAACACATGAGTATCATAGACAGTATCACTAGAAATTCTTCGTAAAAAACAATTTCTCTCCATCTGGTACAAAACAATGATAGCTTCCTGTTCCAGGAACTGTGCGCATCCCTTCATATTGTTTCTGAAGGGAAAAAGTTGTTTCATGGTTATTGATATCGTCACTTGAAAGATAAAATATGTTAACACCTTTGATGTTTTTTTGAACCCATGTAAACAGATCTTGTGGTGTGAGAATCTGATTTTTAATGCATTATTTTGATTATTCTAACAAGTGGTGACCCTAAGTACAAAAAGGTAACAAAAAAAACCACTTTCTGTTATTAAGTATGAAACTGTAACACATTAAAGTTCGAAAAAATATTTATAATGTTGCAATATTTAGCAACTTTAAGGTACAATAACTCAAAAATTGTAAAAAATCAGTCAAAAATAACTGCAATAATGGATTATTTGGTTGAAAAACTATTATCCTACAAAATTTCAGGTGATCACCATCTTTATTTAAAAAGTTATGGTTTGTCAAAAATCAAAAAAACTGCTGTAAGCTCCTGATACACAAATTTTTCAGATTTTGATCATTTTTAATTCAAAACTTTTGAACAAATTGGTCAATCAAGCTGAAATTTTTCTGAATTGTATTTTTTTCATAAGATCTGTGTGCGGTCAAAGTTTAAAGCAAATCTGAGATGGTACCCTGGGGAACTTTCAACAAACTAGGTGATTCGATATGGAATAACCCATAAGTTATAATATGCAAAAACAAATTAAAAAACTTTTTTTTTTCTTATACAAAAGGAAAAATGTTTTTGTTTAAGAGAATTCTTTTCATAAATGTATTCAAATTTTTTTGTTTCATCAAAATTCAATATCCTATAAAAATCTTTTGATGTAATACATTTAAAAATATCTTATTGGGAACTGATAAAATCTACCTGTTGATACTGATAAACATTAATCTATTAAAAATACTACATTAAATATGTAAAAATTAAAATAAATATATTGTGATAAACAAACCAAAGGTTATGTTAAATATATGATTGTTTTAAGAAATCAATTATAAGGAAATATAATTTTTTCAAATAAATTAATAAAGTTAATAACTTTTGTTATATTACTTTAAATGATTTTTAATGCAGTATAAAATTAAAATTAACTACAATGAGGTACTTTAAATTACTTTCAAAATATCAATAATTTTTAGACTCCTGTAACAAATATCTTATCTATAATTAATAATTTAACATTAACAACTCATTTAAAGCAGAGAGTTCTAAAGTATTTGTAAATCATTTTTTTATATTTGTCAATACTTTATTGTTGTAAAAAAGTGTCTTTTTTAAAAAGTAAAATTTGCGCTCAATTCAAGTGAAAATAATACTAATGGTGTATATGTCAGCATTTACTTTATCTGAAAGTAGAAAAATTAATATTATCAATACTTTACAATATTAACAATAGTTTACAATATTACTTTTATTTGCACAAATTATTTCTAGTCTACACTAAACCTTTTATGATTTTTATTTATTTTTTATATCTAATTATCTCTAGCCTACACCTAGCTAAGGAAAAATAACTATGTGAAAACTCAGCTGAATGTGAAATTTTTTTATTTGAAATAGTGATGAGCAACGCAAAACATTAAAACATACCATTAACATTTTTTTTTTAAATGTCAGCAGGGTGACCAACATTACCAAACTGGTTACTTTTAGTCAACCTTCTGGCGGCCAAGCAAAAGTCCGAGTGTACACTCCTGCTAATATATATATATATATATATATATATATATATATATATATATATATATATATATATATATATATATATATATATATATATATATAAACCTTGTTTTAAAGTTTTAAAGAAAAAAATGGCTTAGCATATTAGCTAGTCATGATTATGACATTGTTAATTATCTTTACTTTTTTTTATATTTAAGGACATTAACTTTTTTAAAATACAGCAATAAAATAATTTACCGCAAAACAAGTTTATTTTACTAATTAAGAAAAACAATCTAGAAGTGTTATTTTTTTAACATACATAATTGTGGAATGTCTATTTTTTCTTTTTTCTTTTTTTTTTTCAATTTCAAAAAATTTTTTAGTATTTTATGCGCAAATATCAATCTTAATTTTAAAGCAAACTTTTTTATGTATTCGTCATTCAAACTACATATGTGGTTTTTACAACATTAAATACTTCTTTTATCTTACTGCTTAAACAATATCTTTAGACTTGTTTAAATAATAAAAGATGATAAAAGAGCGATCTGATTCCTCTAACTACCGTCCCATTAGTCTTCTTCCTATCATAAGCAAGGTTTTTGAATCTTTAATTAACAAACAATCTTGAATCTTGAATCTAATAGCTTACTTTCTGATCATCAATATGTATTTCGATCTTCTCGTTCTACGGCTGATTAGATAAAGGTGGAGTGGTTAAGGCCATCGCTCTTGACATTTCTAAACCGTTTGATAAAGTTTGTCATGCTGGTCTTCTCCATTAGCTTCCTTCATACGGTGTATCTGGAAACATCTTTAAGATTATTGAATCCTTCCATTCCAATCGTAGTATAAAAGTTGTCCTTGATGGACAGCACTCTTCTTCTTATTCTGTAACCTTAGGTTTAATCCTTGGCCCTTTACTCTTTTTAATTTACAATAACGATCTTCCAGATATTCTCACATCTAAGGTGGCATTGTTCGCCGATGATACTACCATTTATTCTTGTCATGATAAGAAGACAACTCCCTCTGATTGCTTGCAGGAGGTGTTTGAGCTTGAAAAGGATCTCACTTCTGCTACAGCATGGGGCTCACAGTGGCTGGTGAATTTTAAGTCAGATAAAACTCAATTTTTTTTTAGCCAATCGTTATTGCAATAATTTAGACCTTCCTATATTTATGAACGGTAATGTACTCAATTAATCATCTACCCTTCATCTTCTAGGATTAACTCTTACTTCTGATCTTTTTTGGAAACCTTATATCAAATCCATTGCAAAATATGCATCTGCTAAAGTTGCATCTCTTTATCTGCTAAAGTTGCATCTCTTTATCACTTTTTTACTCTGGATTCTATTCTCTATCTCTATAAATCTCAAATCCAGCCTTGTATGGAATACTGTTCCCATATATGTGGCGGATCTCCAACCTTCAACCTTTGTCACATCGCCGTAGTGTTGCTTTTCTTTCTTTTTCCTACAAATACTATAATAGGCACTGCTCTAAAGAGCTAGTGTCTCCTGTGCCATCTACTAAAATTCATTCTCGTGTTTCTCGTCATTCAATTAAGTCTCATCCTTTTTCTGTTACTGTTCCTAAGTGCTCCAAAAACTCTTATTCGTCTAGTTTTTTTCCTCGAACAGCAGTTTTTTGGAATTGGCTTCCTTCATTTTGCTTTCCTGATTCATATAATTTGCAATCTTTTAAGTCGTCTGTCAATCGTTATCTTGCTCTACAATCTTCATCTTTTCTCTTCCAGTAACTTCCAACACTAATTAGTGGTTGCTTGCAGCCTTGTTGGAAGCGAAGATGTTAAAATATATATATATATATATATATATATATATATATATATATATATATATATATATATATATATATATATATATATATATATATATATAAATGAGGGCGCCACAAATTGTTTTTTTTTCAATAAACATTGATGTTCGTTTCTTTATTTATTGACAAACGTCTAATTTAAGAGGTATATCAAATATGCACCCCCCCCCCTCCTTTCCACCACACGCACTTTTTTTTTAAAGGTTTTTTTTTTTTTTTGTTTTAAATTCAAAAGAAATTTTAGATATAGAGGACTTTTTTCATAAATAGATGGTTGCGCACCTCCACTTTGAACCCCTGTTTTCGGCCAGAATAAGCCAGTTTTATTTTTAATTCTTTCAATTTTTTTTTTTTAATTTAAATAATTTTTTTATTAAATTATAAGGGAGTTTCATTTTCAAATAACTTTTATTCTAGTTAATAAGATATATATTAATTATATATATATCAAAGATAGTTATTGATTTTTATCAATTTTTTATTAATTTAAAACAATTTTTCACGCATTCGCAATTTGTGCACAAATTAATGATAACTAATATGCAATAACCTTTTGACTGTAAACTGTTATCTATTTTTCTCAATTTAGTTTGTTAAAGTATAAAAATAAAAGATATAAACTTGATGAAATTTAAATAAAAGGGAAAAAATAAAAACTTTGATAAAACATAATAGTTCTATAAGTTCTATTAAATTATATCTATTTCTGCAAATTTTTTTTCAAAACTTTTTTAAAAAATGACAAGTCAACATTTTATTTTAATTTAAAGATTAAAAGAAAAAAGAATGTTTTAGCATGGTTTTGTTTAAAGTAATTGCAAATGCATTTATTTTAACTTAAATTTGCCATTCTTTTGTAAACGCATGTAAAAACCATGCTAAAACATAATTTTTTCTACAGTTGCGTACTTTAAAGAAATGCTATTGAAGATAGTATTAGCAAGGTTTCTTTTAATGTCATTGAAACTGCATTTTAAATTTTAGTAACTTATTTTTTTTTTATAATAAATAAAAAACTATCAATCACATAACTATTTGGAAAAAAAAATTGCTGAAGTTATGCGTTCGTTTTTAAATTTTAGCGAATGTCAACGTTTGCTTAAGTAAAAGTAAGGAAACATGACGTTCGTTTTTCTTTTTTTTAACAAATGTCTTTTTTTAAACAAATGTTTGCAGGTTCGTCGATTTGTCGCACCCTGTATATATATATATATATATATATATATATATATATATATATATATATATATATATATATATATATATATATATATATATATACATATATATATATATATATATATATATATATATATATATATATATATATATATATATATTGTATTAATTTCCTTTTTACAGTCATTAACAAAACTTTAGGACCACCTAGCTGTTATAGGGTTAATGTGTGATTGGTGCTAAATGGAATAAATCAATGCAGTAGTGGTGTAGTGGTAGAGCGCTTGCTTCATAAGCAAGAAGTTCTGAATTCGATCCCCATCACATCCCTGTTAGTACCGTGCTCAACTTTTTTCTCAGCGCAGTGGCCTTGTTTATCAAGGTTCGTATTTTGGAGTTATAGAGTTAAGAGAGGGTTGTAACCACAATTAAAATAGCCGCCTTGACTGTTGTGACCTTTTCGGCTTTGATGACAGTTTCATATTGTGTGAGGTTTGATTGCAGTCTTAATTCATATAAACTAGCTTGTAAACCGTGGTTAACTGCTATTATGAAATCAAAATGTATAGCATTTACCAAAAATCATGAAACCTGGACATCTAAAGACTTCAAGTGAATCCACTCAATTTGTAGACCCCTATATAAAAGATTTCAGGATTTTTATAAATTCAAACAATAAAGCATCAACCAAGTCAGATGACTGGGAATCTCAAAATTTAGAGCTGTTGGGCTCTATTTTTTTGCCTCAAGGAACCACTATGAATGGAACCAAATATGTGAAGCTTCTACAGAAAAAATTATAATTGCGCATTGACATTCATCAGTGCTCCATTTACATACCTGACAGAGCTCCATGCCACAGAGCAAAGTTTATGCAGAGTTTTTATATCAAATATCAAAGTTTCAATCCAGGATTGAAACTTTGATAAAATATCAATGTTCAAACAGCCCAGGCCTCAGCTCTAAAAATAATCTCTGGGAAAAATTTTAAAGAATAAAAATTGCAGACAGCAATTATTTTTCTTTAAAATAACTATCAAGCATTATATTATTAAAAGAAGCAATAAAAAAATTTAGATAAATAAATTTAGGATAAAGGAAATATCTGCCAAGTGCTGTAACAACCTAGTTCTCAGCATGTCACAACAAAGCTAAGCGTTGATCAAAAGCAAAGGAGAGCCTGCAAAATACTGACATATTTAAACATGTAATGAATTTGATAGAGGATTTTGTTGAGTCATAATTTATAAGTAAAGTAGAGTTGTTTTTAACAAAAATTTATCTTTTAGTGTTGTTTTTAACTTGAAAATGGTAAAATTGCTAAGTGAAACTTTTGTTTATGACTGTATAAAAAAATGTTTTAAAAATCCTTATAACCTATTTCAAATACTTTTAAAATATTAACAAGTTTTTAATCAGATATAAAAACTGTTTGTGTGATGATATAATCAGTTATTATTTGTTTTAGATTTTCTCCCATTTTCTATTCGTGTGCTGTTAGAATCAGTTATACGTAATTGTAATGGGATTCAAATCAAGAAAAATGATGTTGAAAATATTATAAACTGGAGGAACACCCAACACGAGAATGTTGAGGTTCTATTTTGTCCTGCAAGAGTTGTTCTGCAAGATTTTAGGTATTGGCAATATAGTTAAAACAAAAAAATTGTATTTCTTTTAAATTTTAGTTTTAATAATTTTATGATAAGCTTTAGATTTTTCAAAATAAAATTATTCATAAAATTATCTAGAATTTATATAAACTAACTTGGCTTTATTTTTTCAGAAGATAATTAATGGATTTTTTTTTTAGCTCTATACCTGCCTTGATAGATTTTGCTTCTATAAGGGATGCTGTTGATCGGCTTGGTGGTGATCCATCAAAAGTAAATCCTATAACACCTGCTGACCTTATAATTGATTACCCAGTTCAAGCAGAATACTTTCAAAGGTTGTAAAATTTGTTTAAGTAAATTTCTTGACACTGATGATGATTATGATGATGATGATGATGATGATGATGATGATGATGATGATGATGATGATGATGATGATGATGATGATGATGATGATGATGATGATGATGATGATGATGATGATGATGATGATGATGATGATGATGATGATGATGATGATGATGATGATGATGATGATGATGATGATGATGATGATGATGATGATGATGATGACAGCCCAAAATTTTAGATTTATAGCCAACCTTTTTTACAAATTACGAATTATTAGTTGTTTTGATTTTAGTTAAAGGCATAATATGTTTTAAAATATATTTAACCCTTTCAGTTGCAGACAAAAAACAGTAAAATGATTGTAAGTAAATGTCAATTTAAAAAGCTATAAATAAGAATTGATTTAAAAGTTATAAAATAAAAACTAATTGTCAGACTTTTTTTATATAACTTTTAAATTATACAAATGAGACCTTGCTTCTTCTATTTGTCAGAAAAACTTTTCTTAGCCTTGGTCACGTGATCAAATGTTGTTTTTAGCTTGGTCACTTTTACTAACAAAATTTATGACCCACATAGCGGGTCGCAGGGGTTGAATGGGCTAACATTTAGTTTATATGTGTTACATGTTTTATTTTACATGTGTTTGTTTTATGATTTTTTTAATATATTTAGTTCTGACTCCCTTAAAAAAAATCAAGAAATGGAGTTTGAGAGAAGCAGAGAGTTGTTTCAGTTTTTAAAGGTAAGCACATTTTCAGTTATGTTATATTTGCTTAAAATAAATTTTCAATAAATAAAATAAATTTTCTTTTAATTTTTTTTCTCTTAGTGGAGTTCAAAAGCTTTTCAAAATCTGCGTATTATTCCCCCTGGTTCTGGATTTGTTCATCAGGTTTTGACAACTCTTTTATTTGTTACTTTAATTGTTATAATTAATTTTAAAATGATATTTTACTTGAAATTAAATAAACATACTAAAGGTTTCTTTAGATTTCATATTCATATTGGAGTTTTAATAATTTTTATAATCTCTAGTATCTATTAGTTTCTATGTTAATTTATTTTTCCAAAACAAATTATTTATTGAGATATTATTTTATTATAAATTTATTGAGATATTATCATAAAACTTTATAATTTTCAGCAACATTTTTTTTCTTGAAGATAAGTTACGGCTTTTTTTTTTTTTTTGTTTAAAATTACTGGTTTGATTAATGTGCTTTTGTAGTTAATAATTAACATCAATACAAAAATATTCTTTCAAATAACTTATAATTTAGTTATAAACATTGTTAAATTTGGTTTTTCCATTTTGCAATTAGTTTTCATGTAGAAGAATGCCTTTATAGACAATCTTTTGTAAAGTGTATAATAAGTGAATAAAAATTACACAAGCAATAATAATGCTTTAAAAGTCTGTCTTTTAAAGCATTATTATTGCTATTATTATTATAAATTTGTAATAATAAATTATTTTATTATTACAAATTTATTTTATTTTAAAATCAAAACTAATACTAGCACTATAAATATGAATGTAAATTTAAATATAAATGTAAATATAAAAATTATCTTGATATTTGTTAAAAATTTGTTCTGTGGACAATATTTTATAACCAAAAATACAATTTTGTGTGTGTGTAAAATTAAATAAATTTAATAAATTTGATTTCACATTAATTGAAAGCAAAATATTCTAATGAAAATAAAAATAAAACTAAGTAGAAAAGCAGCATTCTTCATTTTATTATAATTTTTATTTTGTCAAAAGTCTCCAGTTGAACTAAAATGCTTAATGTAGTGCGAACTAAATAGTTTTAAGAATTCTGCAGTAAGCACATTTATTATTCAAACCAGATGTTTTTGCTTGACTTGAAGTTAAAGAGAACTTAGAGAGAGAAGCAGAAAAAATTTTTTAAGTTGAAAATCTTAAAAATAAGAAGTTGAGTTAAGTATACAATATTTAAAAGTCTAATAAGTCTTCCATCTTCATAAGATATGAAACAAAAAGCTAAATCTCAGTCTGTTTATATAAAAAAAAGTTAATTATTTTCATGTGTGCATTTTGTTAAAATGAGACAAAATGAAATAAAATAAAGCAAATCAAAATAAAATGAGATAAAGATAACTAAAGTTTTTATGATACTATGGAATCTTGTATCTTCTAAATATGTTGTTTAAGTTTATTACTTATATTTTCATGAATTAGAATAATAATTATAAAGTTAATTATATTAAAATTTAACAAAGCTTCTTTTTTTTTGAAGAAAGATTTTTTTTATATATTAAACAATCCACAGACTCAATGTTTCAATTGAAATAAATCAAAACAAAGAGCTTGTAATCTAGTCAACAAAAATAAAAATTTCATGTTGGTAATTATGGGCGACTATCCTGACATTTTTTGGGATAATAAAGTCAGCAGACTTGATCGGTCAAATGAATCAAATTCAAATACCTGATCACTCTAACACAAAACATAATTGAACCAACATTATCAAAAAAGTTTTTTTTCTCTTTATTTTTACAAGTTGTCCTGAATCTTTTTTTTTTTTTTTTTTTTTTTTTATGTTAATTCACTTCCCCAAAGCCATGAAGGTCACTAAAGTTGAGGAAACTACTTTATTTTTGGTTACAACCCTTTCTCAATTTTATAGCTCTGAAACACAAAACATGAGGAACAAGGCTGTTGCGCAGAGAAACAAGTTGAGCATGGTATTAAAGGGAATCAAACTTGGAACTTCTCTTATGATGCGAGCGCTCTACCACTACACCACTACTCCATTACCAAATCTATCTATAATACAATAATTGGACCACCACTTGGCTCTACAAGTTGTAATCATTATTTTGTTATAATATTCAAGTTGTAATCATTTACATTCTTCGGTAAGCTTTAGCTTAATAACTGAAACAAAATTTATCACAGCTGAAATAAATTAAAACAGCTCCATTTGAAAAAGGTTTAAAGTTTGAAATTTTTTTTATGATATTGATGACATGCATTAGGTGTTATTATCTGAAACTAATTTAGCTATGGTCAAATTCATTTATACTTGAAAAAATGTCATTTTAAGTACTAAATGCAAATCACACTGGCTAACTAATATTTTAAAAACCCAAACAAGCAAAGAACTTTTCATCAATATCATCTCTGGATTCCACTAGTTACATTCTATCTAGTAAGTGACCGGAAAATTCTTTATATATTATAACTTTATGCTTACATTTACTATTTATTAAATACTGCCATATATTTATATATTTTCAAACTCTATTTTACTTCCAACAAGATTACACGCAACCACTATTAAGTTATGAGTCATTTTAAAATAGAGAATAAGTAAAAATACTAGGAAATGGTTAACTGAAAACTTAGGTCTAAGTTGTAGGTTGTATATAAAAAAACACCATTAAAATGGCTAAGGTTTTTTCGATATGCAAGGAAAAAAACTGGATTAATAAAACCAAAACTCATCCTTGCTTGGTTTTTATTCAACAAGTTGCATCCTCTTACTGTATCAGTCCCTTCATGCTATAAAAACTTTTATCCTAATAGAGATGATGCAATGTTTTAGAGTTCCTCTTTCCTTAACCCCACCTCCTTCTTCTTCCCTGTTTAAAATCAGTGCTGCGAAAATGACTTTTAATCATCATTTTTTTATTCATCATTTTAATTATCATTTTAATCATTTATGTTTATCTTGTTTAGTTTTATCCTAAGATAAGGAGTTGATTTAAAGGCATTTTTTTGAATACATGAATTTGATGATGTTACTTTAGTTATAAAAGAAAACTACTTTACCGAAGACTTCAATAAACGCTTTTGTTGCAAATACTAATTTTGTTGCTGTTAGTAAATAATTATTGAAATTTGTTTGAAGTATTTTAAACATTAATTAACTGTATTTAGTAAATTTTGTTTTAGTAGTTCTTAATATTTTAAATAATTAGTAATTAAATTTTAAAATACTTTAAACAATTTTTAATTAACATTTACATCACATAATATATTTACATATATTAAATCACGTAATATTTGTAAAATTAACAAAATAGTTTTATGTCTTGTATTCAAATAACTATGTGGAAAAAAAAACATAAGCATTTGATAAATGTGTTTACTATTTTTTTAATTTAAAAATTTTGATTTAAATATAATGTTGATAATTTTCAAAATTGATTTTAAGGCACCTTTAAATTAAAGATAAGTAAAGAAGAAATAATTACGGTAAACATAGTTTACAAAATGTTTTACTTTTTTGATTAAAAAACATATTATATTTTAAAAGATATTTTATCAATAAGAATATTTAAAAAAGTTATGTTTAATAAATAAGTTACATTTACTATGGGTTATTTAAAACAGATCTTTATAAAACTTTAATTTATTGCAATCTTTATTTTTGTTATTTTAAAGGTCAAAATGAAAAGAAACAAAACTTTCTAAAAAAGTTTATGTTTTGCTTTATCGTTTTCCTTACGTAAAGCTAAAGATCAAAAATTCATTCATTTAAAAATTAAATTTGCACGATAGTTATTAAGACTTTACTTTTGTTCATTTATTATCAAAAGCAGTTTACATTTAATTGCCAAAACATAAAAGTTAACTTTACTTTGAATAGATATTTTAGAATCCTTTTATCTTTCAAAAAAGCAAATTTTTTATACATTCCATTGATATAAAAAATTTGCAACAAGTTTTTAAAATTAAGTTTCTTAACGACTTTCAATTTTATAAAACTTACGTCAGTTAAGTTAGAAACAGTTACGTCAAGTAGTTACGTAATTTTGTTTAAAAATTGTTGGTTAAACTGAATATTACCTAGCAAAAGTTATCCCAAACAAAAAAAAAATTTTTTGACAACAATATAAGGGTTGGTGTAAATTGCCTTTTAACTAAAATAAAAATATTTTAAAAAGTAGTGTTTAAAGTTATTAAGCACATCTTTTCTAGTAATCTACAACCTAATAAGTATCGATATTCTAGGGGTTGTCCATAAAGTACGTACGCTCATAGGGTGGAGGGTGGAGGGTCTTCAAAAAGCGTACAAAAGCGTATTGGGGGGGGGTCCAAATTTTTTGGTTGAAAATTTGCTTTTTTGAAAGATAAGTTTTTTGGATACGAGTTAACAGTTACGTCAAGTAGTTACGGAACTTTTTAAAATGATCTTTATTTTTTTCTGCTTGTGATATTTTTAGGATGCAAATGAAAAGTACTTGTATGTCTAGTCTAAGTCCTTTTTGAAAAATGTATTTTGCAGTGTAAGTTATAGATTATCAGAGAAGTAAAATAAAAAATGTTTTTTCCAGACATGATTTCAGAACTTTCTACCGAATGT
Organism: Hydra vulgaris; assembly: GCF_022113875.1. NCBI lineage: Eukaryota > Metazoa > Cnidaria > Hydrozoa > Anthoathecata > Hydridae > Hydra > Hydra vulgaris. The sequence goes on from NC_061157.1 coordinate 75,716,641, forward strand.
TTAGTGCATGGCAAGTACTAAATAATTTACTGGTTAGTGGTTTATCATAAAAGATTATAAAGAGTCATGGAAAAGTCATGGAATTTCATTTTCAAATTTGAATGGTTACCCTGTTATTTATATACTAATGCATTTAAATCTAAAAATTTTTTTTATTTTTAATAAAAAAAAAACAAAATAAAATTTAAAAAATAGAAAATAATTTTTAGGAGCCTTTTTTTTTGGGCGCCCATACCACTCTAGGGGTGCTAAAACAGGTCTGGGTTTGTCCCTGCAAATACATTTTAATGAATCCTTAGAGGAATTATACTCTCTAATGAAGAAAAAGAGCCTACAGGTCATTGCATTTATCAAACAAGACAATTGTTCGCAAGCTTAGATGCTCACTACGTTTGATCAATTATTTTGTAAATGATCCAACAAATTATTGCTCAAAGCCTTGGAGTTGTACAAGAGGACAACATAGCTTTGGAAAATGAATGGCAAAAAATGTGTTGTCTGATAAAAAAAATTCAATCTTGATGGTCCAGATGGTTTAAATTATTACTAACATTAAAAAAACGAAAATATTTTCAACACAGAAAAGCTATGGGAGGCGGAAGAGTAATGATTTGGGGTGTTCATGAAAATTTGGAAGCATAAATTTTATTTTTCAGCAATTTGCTCCAATTTATAGAGCAAAGTCAAATATCTCATGGTTTACCAGCAAGAAAACTCAATTATTGGAATGGCCAGCGTTCCCGCTTGATTTGAATCCCATTGAAAACATATGAGGCATTTTAACAAAATGTGTTTATGCAGAAGGGAAATGATGTTTAAATGTCAATGAATTGAAAAATGCAGTTGTACATGTTTGGAAGAACACATATCTCTGATCTCAGAAAACATTTGGAAATTATGCCATATCAAAAATTAGATGTCATTCAGAATTGTGGCAATAAAACAAAGTATTAATAATCAATACTATAAAATATTACCAATAAATATAATAAAGTATTTATCATAAATATAATCAAGTATTATTGATAAATTCAAATTAAGAACAAAGTTAAAATGAGGTATAATTTTGCACCATTATTTTTATAAAATTTTCAAATCAATTAATGAAATGAAACTGGACTATTACAAATGATTGATCTAGTTAGATGCAATTTAATAGTTTAGTAATGATCATTTATTTATATGCAAGTAATTGATTTTTTGGTGAAGTTATAAATCTACACTGCATAGTATATACACATTGATGTTAACAATATGTACACATTGGTGTTAGTATTTATTTATTGGTGTTAATATGTACGTGTTGTTAACAAAATATACACATTGATATTAACAATATGTAAATGTTGGTGTTAACAGTAATGTACACGTTGGTGTTTACAATAATGTACACAATATTGATAACAGTAATGTACATATTGTTGTTAACAGTAATGTACACGTTGGTATTAACAGTAATGTGCACGTTGGTGTTACCAGTAATATACATGTTGGTGTTAACAGTAATGTACATGTTGGTGTTAACAGTAATGTACACGTTGGTGTTAACAATATTTACATGCTGGTGTTCACAATATGTACATGTTGGCATTTACATTGAAATATCAATGTCACAACATACATATTACATTCAGTACTTTATTGTTGAAGTTATTGAATTTGTTTTGTTTTTTGTAATTTAATAGGTAAATATGGAATACCTTGCCAAAGTGGTATTTTCTAATAATGAAATGTTGTATCCTGATTCTCTAGTTGGTGCTGATTCTCATTCAATGATGATCAATGGGCTCGGAATATTGGGATGGGGTAAATTGTTAAGAATGTCAACTTCATTTTTATGTATTTGATTTTGTTTAATTAAGGAGTGTTTTTTTTTTTTTTTTTTAACAAATGCATTTTAAACAAGCAAACAACTACTTAAAAAAAGTTAAAAAAAAGTTCTTTGCAAATAGTTTTTGCCTATCCACAGAAGTTAGACCTGAGATGAGTCAGATCAGAGTATTAGAGGTTGTTAGACCTTGTTAATGACTATATACTTTAGTTAATGACTACTATTAATTAATGTTCTACAAAGTAGCATGGTTTGAAAGTTCAACATTCAAACATAAAAGTATTGTAATATTATTTTGTTTTAAAAAGAATTTGTGTTGGTCGCCTAAAGTCAATATAACTAGTTCTCTAAAGTCAATATAACTAGTGACTCTAAAAACAACTTTTTTTTCAAAAAATTAGGGACACGTTTGATGTTTAAGGGTCTTGAGCAATCCCTAAAATTTTTTTAAATTTAGTATTAATTTATTACATAGATCACATTTAGGGGGTGGCAGCAGACAATTTCAAAAAAAGATGTTTTTAGAGTCACTCTAATATATATATATATATATATATATATATATATATATATATATATATATATATATATATATATATATATATATATATATATATATATATATATATATATATATATATATATATGGCCCCCTGGTGCCATATATATATATATATATATATATATATATATATATATATATATATATATATATTATATATATATATATATATATATATATATATATATATATATGGCCTCCTGGCCCCCTGGTGTTGTCAGTGTCTCATTTTTTTTATAAAGGACCTTTTTTTTTTTTTTTTTAAAGAAAAATATTGAATAGAGGACTTTTTTCACAAACTAACGATTGTGCCCCCCCTCCTTCAAAAGCCTGTGTCATCTTCCCTGATATATATATATATATATATATATATATATATATATATATATATATATATATATATATATATATATATATATATATATGAATTCGTGTTTAGATAACACCTCTGACCTCACACTGAAACAACCTGTTGCTGGGGCTGTTTCAGTGTGATGTCCTACCTTTATATGCTATAAGGATAGGAAAAACAAGTAAGAATTTGTAGATGTGATACCGAAGGTGTGTCAACACACCAGCTCTCTGTCGTTGGTACTTTTTTCATATATTTGAGGTTTTTTCGCAATTCTGTGTATAATTGTAGCACCACATTGATCTTGATCATTGATCTGCCAAGAATATCATTGATCTGCCAAGAAGGTAAGCTGGTGTGTTTATGCACCTTCGATATCACATCATCATGCTGATGAGCATTGTGACTTGGTAAGACAATTATACTATGATAATGTATATGTATTATATACATAGTTACATAGTACATCTTCTAAGAATATGAACTTCTAAGAATGCTTGTTATATATATTTAATACTAGATAAACTAAGAAGGCTTGATATTTTGTGGCATATATATATATATATATATATATATATATATATATATATATATATATATATATATATATATATATATATATATATATATATATATATATATATATATGTATATATGTATATACGTATATATATATGTATATATATATATATGTGTATATATATATATATATATATATATATATATATATATATATATATATATATATATATATATATATATATATATATATATATATATATATATATATATATATATATATATATATATAATGAACAACTATATTATATTATAATATAGTTGTTTATTATTGTTGATAATTTTACATTAATTCCAAATTTAAATATTTTTTTACAAGAAAAATATTGTATTAACTTTCTGAATTAAAAACTAATTACTGAATATTTTAATGTGCTCTTATTTGTTAAAGTATTTCAGCTTGTTATCAAATTATTTCCTATTATTATATTGTTCTCACATTTTTAGTTGTTGGAGGCATTGAAGCAGAATCTGTTATGTTGGGAAAGGCTGTTGCTATGACTATACCAAAAGTGATCGGCTATAAAATTAGTGGAGTTTTAAATCCATATGTGACATCTACAGATATTGTAGTTGCTATAACAAAGGTATTAATTGCTACTACAAACAAAATAAACATTATAAGTAGGTGAAGGTGCGGACTTCCTTTATGATTGTAAACCTCTTTAGTTAAGAACATATTAATCTCCTACCAAACATAGGTTGACATATTTATGAATAATGAAATTAAAGTTTTAGGTATTTTTAAATTACAGTTTTTTTTTATTTATGTTTTTTAAAATTTATTTTTCAGTTGGAAATTTGATGAGATCTTGTTTTGCTCAAAATCTAATAATGAAAAAATAGTAATAGAAACATGTCAATAATTTTCCTTTTGAGTGTAAATATATTTATGCAACTTTTTAAATTTTTGTTAAAAACAATAATACTTTATAATCCCAAGTATCAAAAATATATCGAAAATTTTGTTGATGCATTATTACTAAATGATATTTGTGTTTTATGTAAATAAATTTCAGTAAATAGAGTCACTTATGAACAATGTTCTTTAATGATTTTGTTTTTTGTTCTGTTTGGTTTGTTCTTTAAAAAAAAAACAGTTTAAATTTAAAGTAATTTTTAAAAAATCTTAATCCATATTGGAATTTATTTAGATTAAAAAACTATAGTTATTTATTCTCCTCCTTACAGTTTAATTGAAAATATCATTAAAAAGTTAGTAAATATAGTTTATAGTTTGACATCTAAATTTACAGTTTGTGGTAAAAAATGGCTCTTAGATAAGCACATTAGGGTTTAGGTAAAAAAAAAATTTTTGGTCTTGAGTATATGAAGTGTGAGCTTAAAAAGTGTGCAAACCCTTGTTTTATATATAAGATTTTTTTTTAACTTTAAAAAAAGTTTAAAGGTCCACAGCCCTAGAATACTTTTTTTTACCCTTTTTTGATATTTTTCGACCCCATGTGTGCCACTCTTAAATAATATTGAATTCAATTTTTTTTCTATATAAACTCTCACAATGACTATATTTCTATATAAACTGACTATATTTCTATGACTATATTTCTATATAAATATATATATTTATAAATATATATATTTATAAATATATATATAATAATAAATATATATATTTCTATATATATATATATATTTCTATATAAACTGACTATATTTCAATGACTATATTTCTATATAAACTCTCACAATGAAGCTCAACACTGGAAAACTTATAAAAAAGTCAAAAAGTAGACAAAAAAAATGGTTTTCCTTATTTCTTGAATCGCAGCTACTTTTTTGGTGATTGAGATAGATAACTTACAGACATGCAGCAAACTTCAAACTTGGGTATGTTTATACTTCTATCGAATTAGGATTTTTCGAAAAAAATCAAAGTGATTTTTTTCGAAGCATCCTAAGCCCCAAATATGAGGCCCCCCAGCCCCAAATATGAGGACAATAAATTACCAAGATTTATACTATTGCTATTCTAAACTAAATTTATATTCATCAACAGATTTCAAATTTCATCTAATAATACTTTAGCAATCAAAAATTATAACTATGTAAAGTTTCCACCCTCCCTAAAATGAGGGGGTTAAAAACTTTACATTGTCATAACTTTCGAACGCTAAATTATTATTAGATGAAATTTGAAATCTGTCAATGAATATAAATTTATTTGAAATAACAATTGTATAAAACTTGGTAACTTATTCCCCTCACATTTGGGGCTGGTGGGACAAGTTTTAGGGTTTTGGTAGTTCCCAGGCTCCACTCACTGTGATTTTTTGCTAAGTATTCTCATTTAATATAAGTATAAATATACCTAAAATTAAATATGCTCCATGTCTAAAAGTTATATATTTTAATGACCAAAAAAAGCTGCCACGATCCCTGTATTTCTATGGTATTTTTCATTACAAAATCTAGCCAGTTGAATGGAGTTATAAATAAGCTATTATAATATATTATATTATTTTCGATGTTAAACTTTGAGATGAATCTAGAGGAAGGTGGATTAGCCCTCCCCTATTAATATACCTTTCTTTCGAGCTGCCGGAGGAGGAAGGAGAAAAAATAAAATCAATGTCATATTAGACTTTAACCAGCGGTGTCTGTCAAATGTTTTTAATACTGAAGTAGCTCCTAGAAAATTTATATCCATGAACCTCATCATCTGCAACAGCTTTCATATCCTATACAATATTTTAACAATATTAAAGTCATCAATCAAACAATTAACTAATTATTTTTTATGCTTCTTATTTATATTTATTATTTTTAACCTGATATGGGGCAGCAGCACTAAGAAACCGAGTGTAAAAGGTGCCGACAAACATAGCGATATCACAAATCTCTTCTGTATCTTCTTCTGATAAATTTGGAATGATTTCCAATAGTAAATACATTTTAAGGTAATACAATGCTTTTACCATGCATCTTACGTAATGCAATACACCAGGAACCTATTATCTATTACATCTCTCTAGAACTGTTCAGCCTCAAGATGCTGTTTATTTATCCAAGTTTCTGTTTGAATTTGAATCCTCATTAATGGATATTAGTCATCGTGAGAATTTATATAGAAAAAAAAATTAATTCAATATTGTTTAAGGGTGGCACACATGAGGTTGAAAAATGTCAAGAAAAAGTAAAAAAAAAAAAAAAACTCTGGGGTTTTGTTCCACCCTTAAACTTTTTTTAAAATTTAAAAAAAAAGTCTTATATATGAAACAAGGGTTTGCACACCATATAAGCTTCCACTCTATTCCAAAAAATTTTTTTACCTAATTCTGAACCACCCTATAGCACATGATGTCACACTGGAATAGTCTGCTGTGAAGGGCTTCAGTACATACATTGACTATCAAACAGCCTGCTACCGCAAAGTAGTCCCACTACAATGGCTAATGGTTTGGCATGGGCAACAATCTTTTCTTTCATTATTTAGTATGCTATAAATATAAACAAAACTAGTAAGCATTTGCTGATCTTTATACGATTTTATTTATTTATTTATTTTTTTTCAAAAAAGTTATTGATATTGTAAAAATATACTTAGTGGAAATAGTTAAATAGACAGACAGCCAAATTAGTTCAAAAATTCTTCAAAATTAGTAGAAGTGTTTTGTAGTGGACATGTTGACCTCTCAACAAGTCCCCATAAATGTTCAATTCCAGTGAACATTTATGGGGACTTGTTAACCATCAAATGAATGTCATCAACCCTGAAAATCATGACTTGTTTAGTAAAAGTAATGAAATTGTGGGCTCAATTTCATTGATTTTTGCATTAATTTAGTTGAGTTAAGGGTATCCTAAAAAACAGTGATGTGTTTTTGCATTACTAATAATTTTTGATCAAAAAGCGTTGAAAATTTTTTACTTTTTTAATCATAAATGTTTTGTCTGCAAATTTTTTACTCATTAAAATTTCAAAAAGAGAAGAAGGGTATCAAATTATTTCTTTCTGCTTTATTAAAGTCAAAGGCCAACACTTTTCTTTATTTTCAGTAACTTTTGGGATACCTCAAGGTTCTATCCTTGGTCCTGTTTTGTTTTTTATCTACATTAATAATCTTCCTGACAACCTTACATCTAAAGTGGCTTTATTTGCTGATGACTCGACTTTATACTCCTGCCTTGTTTTATTTTTTTGCTTTTAGACAAGACTGAAGGGTTAAACAAAAGTCAAAAAGTGTTAAACAAAAATCAAAAAAAAGTGTTAGACAAAAGTAAAAAAAGTGACATATTTTGTTGTTAAAAAAAACATTATTTACCTTCCATGTTTATTATATATATATATATATATATATATATATATATATATATATATATATATATATATATATATATATATATATATATATATATATATATATATATATATATATATATACACACACACACACACACACACACACACACACACACACACACACACACACACGCACACGTGGCTGAATAAAAAGTTGTTCCTTACCATATAGAAATTATTATTTAAAAAAAAAAGTTTTCTATGATGTTTCTAAGTACTGCCGCATTTTATTCAAAGAATTGTGTTTTTACACAAAATTATCACTCTAAAAACTCTAGGTGATGTGGGATTGGGACATATTTAGCATCTATTTCAAATGTTTAAAATGCTTTAATTATCACACAAAATATATTTAACTTTAAAAAACAAATCCATTATTCTATATAACCAAGGTGCTATCTCGCGCAGTGATGAATGATATAACAGAAATTGTTATTTGAATTGAACAAAGTCAGCGAATAATTCCTTCTTATTGAAATTACCAACAAGTTTTCTATGATTTTCAACGACTTCTATTAGTTCTATGGTTTCATAGAACTAATAGAAGAATAGCCTCATCCTAAAATTAGTCAAACATTCTGTAAAAAAAATCTAAATAAAACTTTAAATACTTTTTAAAATTACCTTTCTCTCACCTTTGTGAGTATCTGAAGATAATCCGAACATAACTTGATTCTTCGCTCTGCAACATCGTTTGTAACCCTGAATGTTTTGATAAAATGTTTTATCTTTAAAAAGTTTCCATCTTTCTCCCATTCTGAAGGAGGAAGTTTGAGCCATTTACCTTTATCGTTTAAGTTATGAAAGAGCAACCAAGATATTTTCTCAATATATAGTAATATCTCTAAGTTCTTGTCAATAGATGGAAGATAAGGTTTTTCAGAGTTGATAGCAAGTGGCTTTCCTACATCTATCAACTTTAACGCAATGTTAGCCTTTTCTTTAGCAGAAAACTTACTTGAAAAGAGACTGAAGACTGACACTTCCTCAGTTAGATACCATGAGTGCCTGTTAAGAATGAGATCTGCCTTAGCGCGCCTAGATCATTGTATAAATGAATATCGTTAATTGGTGCATCAGAGCCTTTTGTTGTTTCTAGCCAAGCTTTAACATATAAAACTGAGCTTAAAGTCAAAAAGATTTTTAAACTTTGCTATATCAGAAACGAGTAAATCTTCTTTAAAGATGAACATCTTTGGTGCATACAACAAGTGTGACATCCATCTGGCATGATAATTTGCTCCACAGGTTTTCCATACTTTAGGTTCTCGTCCGCCTAAATAATAAAGTGCTAAATCTGCAGCTTCCTAGTAATCACCTTAGCGATGCTTACATTTTACTTGTTTCTCTAAGAACACACGAGTTTCATTTGCTCTCGTTTTAAGAAAAGAATTTTCAAAATCTAGAAACCTGTTTAGTTTTTTTAGTGGAGCCTTCTCTGCACAAATCCATACTTGTTGAAAATCTTTGAAATCTATATTATACTTAGCTTCTTTTTCTTTTTTAAATAAGGAGCTCCAAAATGCTCCCTAGATCAATTCTAAAATTTGATGGCGACAAGCCAGCCAAAAAGTGTTTTCATTGATTTCAATTCTCTAAAAGAGTTGCAGCTCCATTCCTAACTCCTGTTTTACATGCAGTCGTATCAAAAACCTGGGCGATAATTTTGGCTTTGAGATCCCATTCCTCTAAGTCTTCCAAGATTCCTTTGCAAATAGCAAGTCCTGTACCAGACTTTATATGTTTTATTGATAATATTTTTCCTTCAACACAATTAGGAAAGCCACTGACCAAAACAGTTAAATACTCAAACCTTTGCCCTGAGATTTGTTTTAAAGGTTTTCTGCCCAAATAAAGTGTCAAATAATCTGATTTAATCTTATTTTGAAATTCTGTTATTATTTTCCTTGCCATTACTTGCCTATTTAGCTTTTGTAATCTTCTTATAGTATTTAATGAAAAGCTAACATCATCAGGTTTAACACCACCTGTATAAAATTAAAAATATATATATTTCTTTTTAGATTGTATACAATATTCTTGTTTATTTATTAATAAAAAACGAACCTTAAACTAGAATTGCAGATGTATTCATCATCACCTGAGGATTTGATAGCTTAGTTATATTTGCAGTTGCTGTTATCATTGGATGAGAAATGTTTTTTGGCAAAACCAGTGTGATACTATCTGATCCATCTAATGATTGAATAAAGTTTTTTTCAAGTAAACTCTTCTTATTAGAAATTCTATTTTTAGATTTTGCAAGCAAACTCCATTTGTCATGTAGCCTTAAAATATTTTCAATACTGTACTTGTCTTGTTTATAAGGAATGCCAGCCTTATCCTAAAAGAGCTTGACTGATTTAATAGTAAGCAATGCAGCTAACCTAGATTTCAAAATATTGCTTTGAGTGTGCAATGCTTCCCTAAATTAAGTAAACTCTTCATAAGAGCTATCAATAACTTGCAAGTGATATCTTGAAATGAAAGATGAAAATAATTTAAACCTTTAAAAAAACCTTCAAAAACGTTAAGTTATAACTTCAGTCTTAATATAGTATTAAGCCTAACCTGAAAATTTTTTAAACATTTCTGGATATCCAACCAACCATATTTTGTTTGTTGACTTCAATACTTTCAAGTATTTCTTTTTAACTGACATTTTTAGTTTTTTTGGTTCAATTTCATTTTTCTTTGGTTTAATTAGTGACATTTCCTTTATCAAATGTTTACTTTGAATTACTTATAAACTGGAATTTAAAACAAGATGAGCATATAATATTAACCACTTAATTATTTTGTATTGTTAATAACATAAACATAAGATAAATGACAGCAACATGCTAGATTTTAATAAATTTGCTATATTACAATCAGAAAATAACCTGGCTAATAATAATAAATAGTCAGTACGTTGGTATTGAATCTGTTACTATATGCTTATTGAAAAACATTATGTAAACATATAGGTCTACAATTTGTAAAAAAATAAACATAAGATAAACATACTAGAGTTTTAATCTAAATTACACATATCTTTAAACATAATTCAACGAATACCGCAACTCTTACAGGTGCCTATTTGTTGTATGAAAACCACTAAATAAAGTTATTGTGTTGTAAAATAAAAATCTATAAATATTAGAACAAAAGATTTTTGTTGTTTTTTGTTTTACAAGAAAAAGATTAAAATATAAATATCTTATTAGAAAGATACTTAGGCTGTTAAATTCAAAAAAAAGTATTATTTGCTAAACTCTTAGTATTTTTTGCATAAACATATCAAGTCTGATTTAAATATTTTACATTATAAAAATAGCGCATATTCAGTGTGTTTACAAAAAAGTTTGTTTATGCTATTATTGGTATGTATTTAACCAAATAATTTAAATAACGGAACAGATGTAATGGAGGATTTTTGTTTTTTGTTTAGATTTCAAATTCACATTAAAAATGAAATGCGGCAGTACTTAGAGATGTGCTACATAAACACTTTCATAACAAAAAATGATCTTTATAGTAAAAGGAACAGTATTTTATGCAGCCACTAGTAAAATTAATTTTTTGAAAAATTTTTGTGGGACTGTGGCCTGCCCTAATATATATATATATATATATATATATATATATATATATATATATATATATATATATATATATATATATATATATATATATATATATATATATATATATATATATATATATATATATATATATATATATATATATATATATATAATATATATATATAATATATATATATATATATATATATATATATATATATATATATATATATATATATATATATATATATATATATATATATATATATATATATATGTATATATATATATATATATATATATGTATATATATATATATATATATATATATATATATATATATATATATATATATATATATATATATATATATATATATATATGATAAAATGAATGCGTAACCATTTATTATGCAAACCATTTATTTGGGGAAAATAAATGGTTTGCATAAAATGTGTCTGACAAAAAACAATTTTGAAAAAATGCCTTCAAATACTTCTATATTCTATACATTCTATATAATAAAATACACTAAAAACACTCGATATAAAAAACTTTAGAATAAAAATGTTTTTCATTTGGCCCCAACAATCTTTGTTGGGGCCAAAAAAGTTTGTTTATGCTATTATTGGTATGTATTTAACCAAATAATTTAAATAACGGAACAGATGTAATGGAGGATTTTTGTTTTTTGTTTAGATTTCAAATTCACATTAAAAATGAAATGCGGCAGTACTTAGAGATGTGCTACATAAACACTTTCATAACAAAAAATGATCTTTATAGTAAAAGGAACAGTATTTTATGCAGCCACTAGTAAAATTAATTTTTTGAAAAATTTATGTGGGACTGTGGCCTGCCCTAATATATATATATATATATATATATATATATATATATATATATATATATATATATATATATATATATATATATATATATATATATATATATATATATATATATATATATATGATAAAATGAATGCGTAACCATTTATTATGCAAACCATTTATTTGGGGAAAATAAATGGTTTGCATAAAATGTGTCTGACAAAAAACAATTTTGAAAAAATGCCTTCAAATACTTCTATATTCTATACATTCTATATAATAAAATACACTAAAAACACTCGATATAAAAAACTTTAGAATAAAAATGTTTTTCATTTGGCCCCAACAATCTTTGTTATTTTTTAAAATATTAATATATTAATTTTTTTTTTCACTTTATTTTAGTTACTACCATCTTTTAACTCTTTAACTCCAAAACATTGACCTTGACATACTAGGTCTCTGCATAAAGAAATGAATTGATCATGATAGTATAAGGAACATGGTGGGAATTAAACCTTTGTTGACACACCCTTGTATACATCATACACTAATTTAGTACTACGCAATAACCTGCAAACAGCTAATTTACATGAAAGCTTTTAAAATGCAATAACCTGCAAACATGAAAGCTTTTACAATAATTGTATAAAACTTCCTTTCCTTCATTACCAGATTTGGGTTTGATTGATTTTGTTTGGGAAAAATGTTAAATAACATGACTAATGGTGTAAGGATGTATTTGCAACTTTTTGCTACTGATCTGTAGCAAAAAAGTTGCAAATACTTCCCCCCCCTCCTTCACACACACACACACTTGCTCTTCCCTGAAGCTTGTTATTAGGTTCCCAAAATCTAAAACTCTTTTCCCATAATATATTACTAAAAGAAGGTGGATCAGAGGTGGTCTAATTTTTAGTTAAAACAAGTCTTACTAGTGAGTTTTCTCAAAATGCTACCAACATGATTTAAATTGTGATAATATTGGAATAGACTGCTTCTAAAATCAAAAAAAAAAATATAATGGGATAAGATAGGTCTTAGGTGACCGGCATTAAAGATTTTATTTTGTTCATCCAACCATTTTATCCATTTGAACAAGTAGAACAGATTTGATGTGGCTTGATTTATTATGGTCACCTATGTGGCAATTAAGATGAACCTATGTGTTCGTATATATGCATTTGTCATAAAAACTTTAAATAATACTTTTTATAATTATTTTTTATGAGACAATAATAAGAAATGTGGTTTATTTTGTTTTAGTTAAAAATATACAAAGGTTTTTGAGATGTAGTTAATTGAAATAATGCTGATTCTGCATTTTTGTTATCTGATGAGACAACAAAGCATCTTAGACATGATATCTTGATTATGGTTCAGAGGATTTTCCTATTTTAAAACCAAATTGATTTTTGGAGAATTTCAAAAATACTACTTTTAGGACTTGATAGTCTCAAGAAATACCTTGTTTATCCAGTTTTATTCAAAATTATTGACTTAAATATTGACGTAAATTTTTTTATTTTTAGAGCTAAAATAGAGGCTCCAAAAATCAAAAATCACTGACAAAAATATTGATATCATTACTTTATCTTAGATTAAGTGAAAAAATTAAAATTCATCAAGTTGTCTAATTTTTGATCAAAGTAAACATTAAAAATAACAACTTTTCAGGTTTTTGAAAAATGTAAATCCCCATCTAGCAATATCTATCCACCAAAGTTCATCATAAAAACATGCAATATAGTCATGTTTATATTATTATAAAAACATGCAATATAGTCCATGGACTGAGTCAATTTTTTAAATTTTTAATGAAATCTCTTTATTTTTTAATTTTTAATGAAATCTCTTTATTTTTATTTTTTTAAATAATATCAAATACTTCAGTATCTACACTTGCTTTTAACTTTCTGTAATCAAACTTTAACAAATAAAATGATAATACTTGTGCCAGGAACTATTCTACCATCAAAATATCTTTTTTCTAAATTCACTTGAGTTTGATCTATTTCCTCCTATAAAATAAACTTAAAACAAATTATTTTAACTTACAAAAAGAGTAAATTAAATTAATATCCAAAATCTGACCATTAGTTACTTCTTTTAAACCTTTATGACAAACTACTTAACAGTGTGACCAATACCATCACAGGGCAATTTATCATAGCTGTTAGCAAAAAATGCCCATTCATTCAGCATTTAAATTAAAGTTTGTGATGACAAAGATTGATAAAGTTTTTAAAGTTTTTGAATTGTACTGCACAGCAGTTTACACATAATACATCTGGTAGATTTTCTTTGATATATTGGGTTGTAACATAAGTTCTTAGTGTTTTGCGTTAGAGTTATTTTACAATCTTTAAAGATTTATTTGAACAAAAAACAATAATTATAAGAATAAATTAATCAATGATATATTCTTCGTTACTGTTTACGACCTCCTTCCATCTCTTGACCAATTTGTTGATACCATTTCGCCAAAAATTGAGTTTTTGAGTAAAACCAAAATAATTAAAGGTGGCGAGAGATTGTCATTGCACTGATCATTTTTTCAGCCAATTCACAAGTTGTTTGGCGACCATCTTCCTTCAATAGTGCCTTCAGATGCTCTTCGTCAAATTCTGCAGGCCGTCTGCTTCGAGGCGTGTCTTCAAGGTCAAAGTCCCCATTTGCAAACCATTTTTGTGCAGTAGACACACTTAAGACACCTTCTTCATACACACTGCATATGTCCCGAGCGGCTTTGGCTGCTTTTTGACCTTGATGAAAAGCAAAGAAAAGCAGATGTCGAAAATGCTGATTTTTTCCTCCTGGGTATTCCATTTCTGAGCCAGAAAAAAACAAACAATTAAATTATCCAAAAAAATAAATAAAACCGTTTTGTAGACGAGAAAGAGCTCTTTCGAATGAATGTATACATTTTGCTACAAATCGTTGTAAAAAAACTCTAACGCAAAACTTTACAAACTTATGTTACAACCCAATAGGAATATCTTTTAGAATAACCCTGTGTCATGATTAAGATCTTTTGAAAGGTAACAGAAAGATTTTTGTTTGAGAAATGTTTTTTTCTTGAAAACAAATTACAATTGTAAAAAGTAAACACTGATTTAGCTCCAGTGGAAACTTTGGATCTTATCCTGGAGAACATATTGATAATTTTCAGCAAAATGTCCTAAAATTAAAAATTCATTATGTTTTATCTTTTCTTTACAGTTTTGCAAGAATCTTTTTTGTATTTTTGCTATAAATGATTATGTGGTATGGCTGTCAATACTGTCACAAAAGAAATTATTAAACTCATCAAGTGGCAATGGTTTTAACAGTATTGTTGTATGGTCAGTACTCTGCCATTGCTTGATTACTACATCTTCTAGCTCATGGTCTATAAACTCATGCACTAAACAACTTTTTAAAGGGATCCCTAAGTGCTATAAAGATATGATCTCATATGATAGAGCATTAAAAAAAAAAATGTTTGATGTATATTATTTTTTCTAAAACGTAATAATGAACACACACTAACAAATTTTCAAAAAAACGCTTTTCTTCTATTAAAAAAAATGCGCCTTGTCCAAAGTTTATTGACTCTATTGCCTCAAAAAACTAACGTTAGTACGTCAAATTAAACAAAGTAGACAAAATATCATTATTGCAAACTTATTAATTGTAAAAAGTAAAGTCGTTTTTTTTCAACTAACACATAATTACTTACAAGAATAAGTTTTGTAGCATTTTGTGAAAATATATTTGTATATTAAATTTTTTTTTATAATATTAATTTATATATTTGTGTTATAAGGGCAATTCCACAGCTAAAAATGAATAGAAGTCAAATTTTAAACTCTTTTTAGTCAATTAAAAATAAATGAATATTGACTTAGACATATGAAAGTTTATTTAAAATATTTCCTTAGTAAAAAAATAAATTTATTTCAGTAATTTTTATGGTTTCAAAAGTGACGGTTACTCTCATTTTTGCTTGATAAAAAAAATAATGATTGTAAAATGTTTTAGTTAAATTAACATTTATGTTAAATTGCTAAATTTTTTTGGTTCAAATTGATAAGGTTGAATAGACATTTTATTAGAAATTAAACAAAAGACAGGGCTTGAATTAACGCAAAAAAATCTAATCACCAAGAAATTTTTTTTTTTTGCTCTCTCCCCTTCCCCCTCTCTCTTATAGCTCTCTCCCCCCTCCCCTCTTTCTTATAGCTTGCGCCGATGTGCGGTAATGGAGGGAAAAAATTATCGTCAATAAATCAAAAAACATCGTCAAAAATTTAATAAAAAATTAAATACCACGTTTTTTATAATTTATTGTTTCTTGAATAAAGGACTAATAAAAGTTTAAATATAATTAAGTTTTTCATTTAAATGGTTGATGTTTTTATTCAATTTTTCTATTTCAAGTTTTCCAATAAAAGATAAAACAAAAAAATTTGGTTTAATAAATCGAATTATAGTTCATGTTTAAAATAAGGCTTAAAAACGTTAAAGTAAAAAAATTGCTGGTTTTTATTAGCATTTTTATACTGTTTGAAAAAAAAAACTAATAAAAAAGAATTAACTAATAATATATTAATTAATAATTATATATTAATTCTTTTTTATTAGTTTTTTTTTTTTCAAACAGTATAAAAATGCAAATAAAAGTCAGTAATTTTTTTGCTCTAACGTTTTTAAGCATTATTTTAAACATGAAGTTTTGATAAACAAAGATAAAAACCAACTTTTCAACTTTTCGCTTTAACGACTTTGTAAAAATATTCCACGCAGAGATTTAAAGTAATTTAAATTCAAAAATGTTTTACGTTGAAAAAAAATCTCCGCACGAAAGAGCAAATTATCTATTCAGAATAAAAAATTTTGTGTGACGTTCTTTATGATAAAAACATTACTTTGAAGAATTGCTAAAAAAAATCCTAAGCTAGAAAAAAGTAATTAATCAACCAAAAAAAATACAAGCCCTGTAAGACTTTTTTATAAGTTCTAAACTATTTAAAACTATTACTTAATAACTTTTTTTTAACGACGTCTTTCAACCGAATGCTATTATACTGTTTTTGCAAAACTAATTTAAAAAACTTGATTAAAACTTAACTATTTAATCACGACTTTTTTTTACTTGAAAATCGAAGTAAATATTCTAAAGTTGTTGTGACGTACTAACGTGATTTTTAACGACTAACAATCAAGTTTTAATGGTGAAAAAATAAAATCAAAATGGAGTTGTTTTTTAGTGATTTCGGCAATTGCTTTTTGTTAGCATGCATTTATTATTACAATTTAGGGAAAAAGAAAAAAAAACTTACATATTTTTTTTTAATGCTCTTTCATATGAGATCATATGTTAGGAGCACTTAGGGATCCCTTTAATACTTGAATACCAGGGCATAGCAGTGCAGCATACACTGCACATTTCAATAGAACAATTAATTAAACTCATAAAATCTTTATTACTTTTATTCCACCTTATTTTCACCAATTAGAGATTTTTTATTTTGATGATGTATGCATACATATATATTGTGCATATCTGATGCATTAGTTGCAACGTACCATATAGGTTTCAAGGCACTGAACTTTGACAAACTGGCGTTGACATTAAGATAGTCTTTTTTAAATGCAACATCTAATTCACTAAGATTAAGAAGGAACCTTTTTTGAACATGTTGGTTTTTCTTAAAACACTAACAAAATCTTTTTTTCCTTGCATAATTCTTGAAAACTCAATATTTTAATGAAAGTTAAATACTAACTGGGTTGTTTTTGGGAAAAGAGGGTTTCCTTTTTTTTTTCTAGCAATGATAGAACTTTTTGCTCATTTTAAACATGTCTTGAAGTATGAACAAGATACTCAGACACTTCAAAAAAACTTGATATATTTTTATGTGTCCATGAATCTAGTTAACACTCCATGGGGATAAGAGTCAGTTACAGAAATTTTCTTTTTTATTTCATACGATAAAATGTCTAGATCTTTCTTTAATTTATTGTTTTAAAGTAGCTTCATCAATATCTGGTGAAACCCTTGCATAAATTTTTTTTAACAGTCAAGAATTTTTTAACTTGGTAAACTGCTTTTATTAATTTATAAACTGGCCAATAAATCTTGTGAAATTTTTTTTTTTTGAAAATTTGTAAATGTGTCTTGTGTCGCCAAACTTTTGTTTTACTGTAGGTATTTTGCAGTGTTTTGGAACACTTTTCAATTTGACTGGTGAAACCCAAGCGATTCTATAAAGGTATCAAACTTAACCTTTTTCTCGCTTTTTAATTCCCATTCCTCTTGTGAACTAAAATCTTCATCAGCTTCTACTGCTTTTTTGTAATATTTGCTTCAGAATTTCCATCCTGACTTTTATAAAAAGGTTTCATAAAAAAATACGTATTATGTTTTTTTTTTTATAAAACCTTTGCTAAGTCTAGAAAAATCTTTAGTTTGCCTAAAAGATCAAGTTTAAATAATTTTTAAAACTAACTTAAAATTTATTCATGAATCTTAATAAAATACATTTTTTTCAATTAACATATTAACTATAGTAAATATAAGATTACCTTTTATAGCACTTTTCTTACTTTCCTAATGTGTTCCAAAAGAGTTGCAACACTTTGTAATTTTTCTCTCAAAATATTTTCCATATATTTGCTCATGATAACAGCATATAGTTTTGATTGAACTGATTTTTTCTTTTAAATTTGCTTGCAACATTATTTCTTTTTACTGTTCAATTTTAATTGAATAAAACCTTGTTTCCTAGAAAATCTAGCTTAGTAGCAACGAATATTTAAAGTTTTTCCACATTTCTCCATATTCAGTATATTTGTTGTTATTAATATCACTAGTTAAAACAGCTAGCAATATTAAAAACAATAAATATACTGAATGTAAGAGTTTCTGGGAGATTAATATAAATTAAAAAAAGTATAGGGCCAAGGATAAAACTTTGAGGAACCCCTGAAGTTATAAGGAATAAAGAAGAGTGTTGTTTATCAAGGACAATTTTTATACTTTGATTGGTAAGGAAGGATTCAATAATATTAAAGATGTTACCTGATACACCATAAGAATAGAATTTATGGAGAAACCTATCGGTTAATACCGTTAACAAATCAGCATTAGAACAAGAAGATCAAAATCCATATTGATGAACAGAAAGTAAGTTATTAGATTCAAGATGAGAGATTAAGTGTTTGTTAATTAAAGATTCAAAAACCTTGCTTATGATAGTAAAAAGACTAATGGGGCAGTAGTTAGATGAGTCAGATTGCTTCCCAGAATTTTTAAAAATAGAGAAAAAAAGATGATGCTTTTCAGCAGGCTGGAAAACAAAACCCTGATAAGCAGTTTTGAAAGTAAATATGACAGCTCCAGAAAATACTTCTACAAGACTATAACAGGTATGTTGTCCAGACCACAAGCTGTAGAAGAATCTAAGTAGGAAACCTGTTTGTTGCGTATATCAGGTAGGGTGTGATTGTTGAAATCAAAGGATGAGATTGATCAAAAGCTCTTAGCAGACAATTTAGCTTTGACTTTAGGTGGGGTAAAAAAATCTCTGAGCCATGCAAGAGAGGTGGAATAAGAGATTTGCTCTTATTTTATTGAAGTTTCAAATAAAAATCACCTTCATTACAAAATTTAAGTTTTTTACAAAGTCTAAGTAAATTCTAAAAAGATGTTGTTTTTGAGTGCTTACTTTGATCAAATATTGCAGAGACAATGCATGAATATAATTTCTTTTAGTAGACCAAGGATAAAGTAATGATATCCAATCATCATATTTGTCAGATTTTGACCTGACAGCCTCCATTTTAGCTGCAAAACTAGATAATTATAAGTCAATAATTTTGAAAAAATTGAAAAAAGCTTGAGACTATCAAGTTCTATTTTTAAATTCTTCATGCAAAAATCTAAATTACTTATAAATAAATAAAGATATTAAGTAAACTGTTTATCTTAGTACCTTTTTCTTTTTAAATAATTTGATAAATTTTAAAATTAAAGCATTCCTCTAAAGTTGTATTTATTTTTTGAAAGTTTGCTTTTCATAGCAAAAAAAAACTAAAAAATGTATACTTGAGTTTTTATAGTATAACTGAGTTTTTCTAATATCTTTTAAAATAATGCTTTAGCTCTGATTTAGGTCCAAGTATTTAATTACCATTACTGATTCCATAAAAAAATTTACACAATTTAAAGTTGTATAGTTTTATATTTTCAAAATTTTAATAATTAGTTAATACATCGGTATCAGCATCAGTATCAGCCTTTTTCCATCCATCGGCCACAAATGTGCTATCGGTACATCACTAGCTAAAACTAAAAACTGTAAAGAAAATCATGTTAAACTGGTTTATATACAAAGACTAGATAAAAGATTATGACAGTATTTTTTTTCCAGTCAGCATTAACAATAAACAAAAAGCTGTATAATAAAATTATTCATTTGTAACAAAAATATGAAAAAATCTGATTACTGTATGAAAATTCAAAAATTGTAACCCCAAATTATCTCTGATAAAAATTCTTTGTTGACCCGTTTTATGTTTGTTGTTGATTTTTAATCTGTTTTTTGTCAATTTATGAATCTGTTTTCATTATTGAAAATGTCAGAAATATTATATTACAATTTGTATTACAGTATTCAGCTGGTAATAATACTCGGTTTTCATCATCTATATTCTAAAAATGAACAACTTCTAGGTAATTTAAGTAAAACTCCAAAATTTATCCAAATCTTCACCTTGGTTTTTAGGGAACTAGCAAATTGGATTAAATTTTGGCACAAATCTCTCTCTAGTATACATTGATATGACATGTTTACAAATAAACAAATTGATAGTATGAAAATGCAAAATCCTAGTTTTCTGTGAATTTCATACTCGTAATATTTGTAACATCTATTTAGTCTAGATAAGATATGTCTATAACATTATATTGTACTGTATTGTTGGTAAAAAGGGATAACATTAAAAAAGACTTCTTTGAAATTTGACTGGTGAGATACTATATTAAATATTTAAATAAGTTTTTGAATGAATCTAAAATGTTTTAATAATTTAGCATCTACGTCAAGCCGGAGTTGCTGGAAAGTTTGTTGAGTTTTTTGGTTCAGGAGTTGTTTCTTTATCAATAGCTGATAGAGCAACTATTGCTAATATGTGTCCTGAGTATGGTGCCCAAGTTGGATTTTTCCCTACTGATAATGTTGCTCTGTTGTATTTAAGACAATCAGGTTTGCTGCTACTTTTTTTAAATATTGTTATTGTGTTATCTTAAGTTTTTTTGCTATAATAAAATGTTTTTATTTTTTGTTGTAGGTCACTCAGAAGAAGAGATAAAATATATAGAGTATTATTTAAAAGCCAATAATATGTTTCGTGATTACAACAATGAAGAACAAGATCCTATTTTTACAGAGGCAAACATGATTTTGTTTATATTTTTGAATGT
Organism: Hydra vulgaris; assembly: GCF_022113875.1. Taxonomy (NCBI): domain Eukaryota; kingdom Metazoa; phylum Cnidaria; class Hydrozoa; order Anthoathecata; family Hydridae; genus Hydra; species Hydra vulgaris. Next base: position 75,738,157 of record NC_061157.1, read on the forward strand.
TAGCAATTTTTCATGTAACTGATAATAATTTTTTTAACGGTTTTGTAAATTCTAGGTTTTGGAAATGGACCTAGCCAATATTATTCCAACATTTTCTGGCCCCAAGCGACAAAATGATAGAGTAGAGGTGAAGGAATTAAATAATGATTTTAAAAGATGTCTAAATGAGAAAATTGGATTTAAAGGATTTGGAGTTCCATTAAATAGACACAATGCTTCTGCTTCATTTATGTATAATAATAATCAGTTTACAATAAAACACGGTGATTACATCTTTATTTAAGAATTTGAGATTAGTAAATTTTTTCAAATGTTTTTAGAAATGTTTAATAATATTATTAGGTTCGATCGTTATGTCATCTATATCAAGTTGTACTAACACAAGTTGCCCTTCTGTAATTCTTGGTGCTGGCTTGTTAGCTAAAAATGCAGTAAAAGCAGGTCTTTCGCTCAAACCTTATATTAAAGCCAGCATTAACCCAGGATCAGCTGTTGTCAGCTGTTATCTTCAAGAAAGTGGAGTTGAACAGTATCTTAGAAGTCTAGGGTATCTTAAATTTTACACAAGATTATTTTTCAATGCTATAAATACTAGAAATAAGAAATAATATATAATTGAATAACTTAAGGAGATAAAAAGTCAAAACTAAATAACTTAAGGAATAAAAAAAGTCAAACTAAATAACTTTAGCAGTTAAAAGTCAAAACTGAATAACTTAAGGAAATATTGCATTGCAATCATATATCATAGTACTATTTTACTGCATGTTTTTTGTTTGTAGATTTGATATTAAAGCATTTGGTGTGAATGAAAAATTTGAACCTCTTCCTAAAGAGGTATCTTGTGCTATAAAATCTGTAAGTTAGAGTTTTGATTTTGATTTTTACAAATAATTTTTTCTTGTCAGTTTTTTAAATACTAATCATACTTTTTCTTAAAACTTTTGTATGAATTTTAAAACTTCATCCAATGAACATCTGTATCTAATATTTAATTAAAAAAACATTAATTTTAATGTATATGCTTTTAAATCTAAATTTGAGTTTTTATTTTTTTTAATCTAAAATTAACACTAGACACTTATTTAATAATATTAGGGTGAATTAGTGACTTGTGGTCTTCTTTCTGGCAATCGCAACTTTGAAGCCCGTGTGCATCCTCTTGTATCTGCTAACTATCTTGGTTCTCCATTGTTAGTAATTGCATATACTATTGCTGGAACAATTGATATAAACTTTGAAAAGGAACCAATAGGTTATCTATGTTTATTTTAAGTAATAGGTTATCTATGTTTATTTTAACAGTAAATATTTTGAAATTTTTTAAATCAATTTTAAAAGAACTTTAGTGTAATAAAATTGGTATTTTTAAGGTCATAATAACAATGGTGAACCAATTTATTTAAATCAAATATGGCCAACACGAGAAGAAATACAGGTACAATTCAAAGTTTTCAAATAATTTTGAAAGTTAATATTTTTTTAAAAAATTTTATTTTTTTCTTACAATTTAGTAACATGTATTTATTTAATATAACTTAGTTGTTTCATGTATCTACAACTTTTATTTATGTATGTGTAATGGTTTAAGTTTTCATTTGCATGTGACTTCTATAATAGAAGTCGCGTTAAATTAATATTACTAAAAATAATTTGAAAAGTACAAATATAAAGATTTTATATAATTTTATAGGAGACTGAGATCAAATGTATTATTCCATCCTTGTTTCATCAAGTTTTCTTATCAGTAAATAATGAAAATAATGCTTGGAACAAGTTAAAAACTGCTGACTCATTATTTTTTCCATGGGATTATCGCTCAACTTACATACGGAATGTTCCATTCTTTGACCAATTGGTATAAATATATGCGTGTGCATGTGTGTGTATATATTTGTGTGTCTGTATGTATATATAAATTAATTATAATATATTAAAATACAAGTATTTTTCATTTTACAAAATAGACTTTAGAAGTACCAATTATAAAAAGTATTGAGAATGCTTCTGTATTGCTTAAATTTGGAGACGTTGTCACAACAGATCATATATCACCAGCTGGAATGATTGCAAGAAATTGCCCTGCAGCAAAGTATCTGGCAAGTTATGGTTTATCTTCAAAACAATTTAATTCATATGGATCGCGAAGAGGAAATGTTGAAGTAATGGCACGAGGAACCTTTGGAAACATTCGTATTTTCAACAAAATTATTGGAAAAGTTGGTCCTAGAACTAAACACTGGCCATCAGGTGATGAGGTGAAATTTATTTAGCATTTATTTTGTTCTATATTCATAAAGTAGATAACACATTCTTTATTTATAAAGAGTGCAAAATACTGTTTTTATAAAAAATTTAAAACTGTGTTTATGTATTATGGTTGAGCTTGATTAATTTAGAATGTATAACAATATTTGTTTATTAGAACTGTAAAAAAGTATTTATATATGTAAAAATATACAAAATTATGATTGCTATTCTACTCATGTTTTAGTACATCATGTTGTTTCATGTTTTAGTACATCATGTTGTTTCATGTTTTAGTACATCATGTTGTTTCATGTTTTAGTACATCATGTTGTTTCATGTTTTAGTACATCATGTTGTTTCATGTTTTAGTACATCATGTTGTTTCATGTTTTAGTACATCATGTTGTTTCATGTTTTAGTACATCATGTTGTTTCATGTTTTAGTACATCATGTTGTTTCATGGTTCAACTCATGTTTTAATCATGTTGTTTCATGGTTCAATTGTTTTAATTATTGTTTTATAAAATTGCTAATTTTTTTTTTAATTATTTTTGTGTTAAATTAAAAAAAAAAATTTTTTTTGATTTTTAAAAGATGGATATTTATGAAGCTGCTGAGCGATATAAAAGAGAAAATAAAGATTTGGTTGTGTTAGCAGGAAAAGAATATGGATGTGGATCTTCAAGAGACTGGGCTGCAAAAGGACCTTGGATGCAGGTTCATATTTTATTTTAATAATGAATGCTTAAAAAAATTTTAAATATTTTATTAAAAGAAAAATCTTATCTTTGCTACTAATGTAAAGATTTTTTTAATAGGGAATTAAAGCAGTGATTGCAGAGAGTTTTGATCCTACACATAAAAGTAATCTTATAGGCATGGGTATTGCTCCTTTAGAGTTTTTAGAAGGTCAGTCATCTGAAACTCTTGGGTTAACAGGCAAAGAAAATTTCAATATCGAAATTACTGAAGAAGTTAAACCAAATAGTATTGTCAATGTTAAGGTTGATTTATACTTGATTATTTTATTATATTATATTTTTATTATTATATTATTTATATTTTCACTTTAAATTTTTTTTTATTATTTCAATGAATGTAAAATCTTAAAGGGATTTTTTCCTTTTATTTTACTTGAGTTGTGTTTTTGTTCACCTTAGATGTTTCTGTCACTAAACAAAATTGATTTTTTTAGTTTTTATATTAAGTTGTTTTTAGAATAAAACTAGATATTTAAAAGAATGAATTTAATAGTGAAACAAAATGGTTATAAAAATAAATTTAATAGTCAAACATGGTAGTTACAAAGATAGATTTAGTAGTGAAAAAAAATGGTTATTAAGAAAAGTTTAGAAAATATTATGCAAAAGTTAAAAAACTAAAATTCCTTCACTTGCATTTTTAAAAAGTTCTTTTTCATTTTTGTTTATGCCTGCAGAGAAATAGGATCAATTAATCAACTTTGATCAATTTTTTGAAGCATTTGGCTGCTTGCAGTCAATTGAACAAGATTTGACTGTTAATTTGGCTGCTTGCAGTCAATTGAACAAGATTTGACTGTTAATTTGGCTGCTTGCAGTCAATTTATATTTGATTTAATTTTTTTATGGAATTTTTTATATTTATTTATTTTATATATTTTAATGATAGGACAAAGATTATTTTAATGATAGAGTAGCTCTGGACACTTAAAAAAATAGATTTTAAATGTATGCTAGGGCCACAAATGTTAATATAATATTTTTTTTAATATTATATTAACATTTGTGCAAAGAGCTAAAAAGCAGCATTTTGACATCAAAAGAACCATATGAGGCTTGGGAGCTGTAGGTTACCGACCCCTGGTTTTAAGACATTTAAATAATATTTTATTTAAAGACTTTTTAGATATTTAAAGACATTTGAATAAATTTAGACTATGTACTTCATGTAATTATATAATGTAGACTATGTATTTTATGTAACTTTAGACTATTTACTTTATGTAATTATATAATTTAGACTATGTACTTTATGTAATTATATAATTTAGACTATGTACTTTATGTAATTATATAATTTATACTATGTACTTTATTTAGTTATATAATTTAGATTACACTTAAAAAAATCTTTCCTTATTTTTAAGGTAAAAATTAAGGAAATAATTCCTTACTTTTGACACAAAGAAAGATTCCCTTAAAATAAAGAAATTGGTTTTAAGGAAATTACTTTCCTCAAAAATCTTTTCTTATTTTTAAGTGAAAAATTAAGGAAATATTTTTTTCCTTATATTTGATACTAGGAAAACTTCCCTTTAAATAAGGAAATAGATTTTTAAGGAAATTCCTTTCCTCAAAACGAATTCCCTTTAAATAAGGAAACCCATAAGTAAATATAAGAAAAATTCATTCAATGTATTGCAAAGCGAAATTTGATTAATTTACATATATAATTGAGTTATTTTTAGGCAGTTATTTTTTTTTTGATATCAACAACAAAAATATACATATACATAAAACTATAATCTACAAAAAGTACACCGTAAAAATTTACAAATTTTGAGATCACAACTTAAAAGTGGCATAGTTACATTTTTAACAATAACAAATATATTTACACAGGACAACAACAAAAGTTGTTAGTTCAATTTAAAAAATCGATCGACGCTATTAACTGATTTGGGAGTTTTCTCTTTTCCAAAACTTAATAGATAAATTTTGTTCTGTAGGAATTTCAAAAACATTTTTAATCCATTAGAATATTCCAAAGAAAACACCCAAAACATTTTAAACAAATAGTCGATGCAATCAACCATGTTAAATCCTGCCACACAGACTTTGCCACCACAAATAACACTTCCATTTAGCTAATTATTATCATCAGCAGATTGCTTGATATTCAACTTTAAATTAGCCAGTTTTTTTGTTAGATTAATGGAGCTGACTGGCTTTCTGGAATTTAAAATTTAAAATTAATTTACAATAATTTATTCTAAGCATATATTTTTTCTAAATATATATATATATATATATATATATATATATATATATATATATATATATATATATATATATATATATATATATATATATTCAAATAAGTATTATTGCAAATAAACTTATTATTACTACTTGTTACTTATGATAAATGTTCGAAAATACTGATAGAAATCAAAGATTTTTAGACAGCATAAACTTTGTTTCCAAATAAAATTTCAAGAAATACAAATAACTAAGATTTTATTCATATTATTATTCATACTATGCATTTCATCAAAAGTAGTCCACCTCCAGTAATCAAATGATTCTTTTGTTGTTAATCGTTTTTTTCCAGTCATCGGTAATAAAAAGATCAATGTTTAATAGCAGGCATTACCTGAGCATCTTTGAAAAACAAAAACATGAGTTAGAGCAAAAACTTGCTGGCAAATTTGGCTATTGTGAGTTCACAAGTGTCAATATTATTAAATAAATTATTTTTTATTGTAATAAAAAAAGCTATTATTGTAATTAAATATTAGAGAAAAAACTAACTTGACCCTCCAATAGCTGCCTCTTTGGTACATTTTTGTAGGTATTCCAGTGTCGAATTCGAACAATAAGCAAGAATAGATGGAACCAATGTCAACATGTATGTAATAAAACAAATTAGCTGCATCTGGATGCATGCGTCTAAAATCAAGCAGCAACTAAACTTAAAATCATTGATAAGAAAATGGATAAAGCAAAATAATATATACAACATTTTCAACAAATGTGAGGTTTTCACAAAATAATTTGATATTAAGTTGCCTAACGAAAGAAAAAAATTTGCCTGGCTGCTAGCCGTCAAAACCAGTGACATTATCTTATGTCCAATAAGCAATAAGGCACTATGAGATATGTCCAAGACAAACAACAATTGGTAATAATTATATTTTAATCATCTAGAATCTACGTGAGTTAGGCATTTAAAAAATACCATAACAGTAAAAATCTTAATATTTTCAGTTTGTAATTAAAAGCACTAAAAACTTTTTCTTACTCAACCCATCCTCTACATAAAAACCATATGAAAAAGATAATTAATGAAAAAATAATAATTAATAAACTTGACTCTAACCATTTCAAATGTTGTTTGGTAAATAGAACAAAGTTATAATTAAATTTAAAGTTAATTTTAAATTAGAAACAGTGGTTTATACTTACCAGTTAAGGCAGAAACAAATTACATGCAATCTGCTGAGCACATTCAAGATATGACGGATGTCTTTGTTCTATTTTTTCCGTCTGTAGCAAAAAGCTTTCTTTGCAGCGATTGGTAAGTCTTCAGAAAATACTGTTGCAGACAATGTTGCCAGTTTAAAAATTTCAATTTTAAAATCAGCACCTGTTAGTTTATTAAAATAAAAAATGAAAAAGCTTTATTCCATGAAAAGAACAAGAAACACATAAATGAAATATTCTATAGGTTGGATTTATGACAATTAATCATTTGAATCATATTCACAATGAACAAAGTGTCTATAAATATACATTATAACATAACTTTATAACTTAATACACTATACCTATATATCTTATAACATTATACCTATGAAAAGAGTGTCTACAAATATTATATCTTTGCAAACTTCATATACTTTCAATACTCTATAACATCCGACAAATGCAAAATTTTTTGGATTTCTAATCCAGTAGTTTTATAAAAAAAAATTTTTTTATTTTGTTCCCCTTGTTTATCTTTTGGAGACCACATCCAGCGTTTTTCACTGCAATTAAGCTTCCTGCTTTCATTTTTATTGCATTTTGCCAAAAAACCTTTGTGAGATTTAGGCTCAAAAAAATCTTCTGGTTTTAGACCAGTGATTCCTGAAAGGAATACATTTACCATATTTAGCTTGTCTTTTAGAGGGTAAAAGCCCTACAGGTCAATAACTTTAGCAGCTGTGACATAGGTGATGGAGACTCTTTCAGCAATTCCATGCCCAACAGTTTTTAGGCGCAGCATCAACAACCAAGCTACCTAAAAAAAGTACATATATAAAAATTAAAAACCAACTAAAAATAAAAACACATTAATCATTATACAGCAAAAAGTAAAAGCATAACAAACCTGAAAAACTAAGTTCAGTTTGAACTTATCTACTAACTCCTTTACATACAACAATCTGGTGGATATGACAGCTGATAATCTAACAATCAAGCTGCATAAAAAAACACTTCGATATAAAAAATGATATTTTAGTTTATTGCTTGTTGAATATAGTTTTAAAAAGTTGAATATTAACATAATTTAATACATCAAAACTAAAACTGAAAATAGAACAAACCTTATTTCATACATTGCTATTTTTACACCAGTATTAAATATTTAATAGTTTGATTATATCAAGCAAAAGCTACCAATAAATTTCAAAACAAAAGTTCAAAAAAATTTTAAAAAGTTTTTTATACAGGTAAAAGGACCTCAGAATGCAGTGGGACCTCAGAATGTCAGGTTAGAAATAAACCAACATAAAACTTGATTTTTTAAAATAAACTCTGAAAGCGTTGAATAATCTGAATAAAGAATATAATGTTAAGTCATAAATAAAAAAATATTACATTTAATACTTAAAAAATACTCTAAATTACAAAGACATTGAAAAAAATCAACAAGCTACTTACACTTTTTTTAACAATAGTTTCGAACATTTCAAGCCCTTCTAAAAATAAGTTTGCAGAACCTTATAAGAAATGTTGCCTTAAGACTCCAAAGACAGTGCTAAAAAGATGCGGGCACAGAACAAATCCAATTTTCTTTAAATCGCTTCTTAAAATACCTAGCATTTTGAGATGCTGCACCTAACATTTTAAGGTACCAAATCAAAAACTATATAACAAACTTCAGTGATTACTTTTGATAATTTTTTTAAATAACATTAACAAACTTAAAAGAAATTTTATGAACAAAAAATATAAAATTAAGATCCTGGTAAACTTCAATCAAATATCAGCAAATAGAGAATTCTAGGTTGTATTCTGGTAAACTTCAATCAAATATCAGCAAATAGAGAATTCTACGTTGTATTCTGGTAAACTTCAATCAAATATCAGCAAATAGAGAATTCTACGTTGTATTCTGGTAAACTTCAATCAAATATCAGCAAATAGAGAATTCTACGTTGTATTCTGGTAAACTTCAATCAAATATCAGCAAATAGAGAATTCTACGTTGTATTCTGGTAAACTTCAATCAAATATCAGCAAATAGAGAATTCTACGTTGTATTCTGGTAAACTTCAATCAAATATCAGCAAATAGAGAATTCTACGTTGTATTCTGGTAAACTTCAATCAAATATCAGCAAATAGAGAATTCTAAGCTATAGGTTTATTTAAAATCGTTGTATTCTGGATAAAATCAGTTATAGGAATGAAGTTTTTAATGTTATCTTTATCAGACTCAAACTGAAGGCATTTTTTGGGTCCTAATTCACAAAATGGTTTGACCATATTTGGTTTTAAGCCTGTTTCAACTCGACATGATGCTTTACTACATGTAGATTTCAAAACATTATGGCAACACGAGCATTCTCGAAGCTCATTTTTTCCACAAATACATTCTTCCTTACAATTATAGAATGCCTCAATTTGTTGTTGTTGCTTGGATTTCCTTAGCTTTATTAGCTTTCTCCTTTTTGGCTTTGTCTTCCTTGATTAAAGAAACCGTTTCCAATATTTTTTTCCCCTCCATCAACCCGTTAACCTGAGTAACTCTAACATTTTCCTTGTTTATTTTAAGTGTCACTTTGGTTACAGGCAATAAGTGAGGTATTTTTTCCAGTGATATTGATTTATCAGATATCGTTTGATAAGCTTTCAAAGCACTTTCGTATTTATGTCTGCAATATCTTGCTGAACCATAGCAAACATTTTTTGGAGATGAAATTGTTAGGGCTTTTGATAATTGATTATTTTCGGTATTTTCATTAATACACAGCTCAGCTCGTAAAAACTTATCTTTCTGCATCCACTTAACACTGAGTCCTCCACTTGAAATGCCAACTTTTTTACATGCATTTATGATTGTTTGTTTTGAGGCTAACTCTGCAAGTGTATTCATGAAAGCTTCTCTGTTGATTGTCATAAACGAAGAATAAAGTACAGATTTAGCACTTCTGTACTCCGAGTGCAATTTCTGATTGATTTGGTCAAGGAGCTGGGTAATGCCAGTTGTGTCAGGTGGAGTGATAAAAAGTCTTATATTTTTGCTTCCTAAAAATGTCAATACATCACTGTCAAATCTTGGAGAGTGACCATCAGATAGGACAACAACAGGTTGTTTTATGTTGTTTTTTTTTTAAAAGTGGTCAAACATTTGATATGCACTTAGAAGTGTACTGTGATCCTGACTTCTACTGTCATTTGTGGTGATTAGAAGATTTGGAATTCGTGTAACTGCTTCTTTTGGAGCTATGTGGGCACTAATCCCTTTTCCCTTGAATATGACATGGCACATTGGTATATCTCCTCCAAAGGAAACAAAAGGATGTATGGTTATGCATTCTCTATTTTCTCTTATCATCATTTGACAATTTTCCCCTCTCCTAGCATACACTAAACCATTTGGAGTACCATCAACTCCATAGTTTATAAATTGAGGGGTTTCATCATGATTATAAATTCTAGCGGTATCTATATCTCCCTGCCATACACCTGTTTCTAATTGATTTGCATCAATGAAAATATTACATTCTATAAATTCTTCTGCTAATTTGTTGAGGTGGTTACATGCCATTTCTTTTGTGCAGTTAAGGGCACGATTCATGGATACAGTTCCTTGTCTCTTTGGTAATATACTTCTGATACTTTGCATCCCAACGCTTCCAAAAAGACTTGCTAAGCTTCTTTGTTTGGAGTGCTCGTTGACCATTTGGTGATAAACAGTAATCTGATGTCCACGAAGGTCTCTACAGGCTTGTTTTCTTACTCCCAAAACATTCAACATTATCCTTGTCAACTCCGACTTGTTTAAACCTTGAAGGCACCTAAATAAATTATTTAAATAACAATACAAGAAAACTAAACAGTATGAGCCTAATTTTCTTAATTAGCAATATGAAAACCAGGAATTTATTACAGATAATAACAGTTTATTAAAAAAAAATTATTTTTCAATTATGTGTACATTATTACCTATACTTGTTTCTTATATAACAGACTAACGATTCTTCTTCATCTTTTGTAAAAATTGAGCAATATTCCTTCTCGTTTTCAGTAACAATGACACCATAATTCTGTTTGTTAATTGTTCTAAGATCTTTAATTAGTGGAAATCTTCCTGAATTAATTGCAGCCCAACCACATTTATTGTTAATTTGGCACCACTCAACTGCTTCCTCTAACTGCTTACTTTTCATCACTATGACATCTATTAGAACATTGCATCTTGATTTGTTTGTTGGTTTAATTCTAAAAAACTTTCCCATTTTTTATTTATTCTCTACTGCAAAGGAATATAAAAACACACTTACGTCATATACTTTAGAAAACGCACTTTAGTATAATTTATTTATTTATTCAAAAACAAACAAAGAAAACATACTAAAGTGTGTTTTGAAAGAGGTTTCGTGATGAAGCTATAAACAGAATATCCATTTTATAACGTCAAGAAGAAATTGAATGCAAATAACTTTATAAATTAACTTTCATTTACCTAGCGTTTTGAGGTACCTTAACCTAGCATTGTGTGGTGGAATGAAAAAAGTATTAAAGAAAAACAAACCAATCATTTAATAATAAATACTCAGCATTAAAACCATTTAATAATAAACCATTTAATAATAAATATTCAGCATTAAAACCATTAAACCATTTAATAGTAAATATTCAGCATTAAAAATAAATAATATATGCAGAAATTCATGATTAACGAAGCAATATTGGCAACAGTACTACCTTTTATTTAAGTTGACATTCTGAGGTCCCGAACGAAAAAAGCATGTCCTAAATATTTATTTAAAAACATATAAAAACTGTATTAAAAAACTGCTAAAACTTTTTGGCTATCTAGCAGGTGTGTTTTTTTAACTTAGAGAAGTAAAAACAAAGTATATGCTCAATACTTGGAGCTTAGCAGAATCTTAAAAAACACCTAACATTCTGAGATCCCTTTACCTGTAGGTACTAAAATAAAAGAATACAGGAAAATAAGAAAATTTAAAAGGAAAATTGTAATGACATGTAATTCATGTCTTCAAATATTTATTTTTAGGTTTTCTTATTTTCCTGCATTTCAAACTAAAAATAAATTTATAATGAATTTATTTATTACAATGATAAGAGACGCTAAATCTCCCTTGTTGTAATAGAACTGTAAAGTTTCTTTTTTAACACGAGGTAAAATTTCTTAAGCATTTCCTTATTTTACAGCTGAGCCATGAATGAATTACCTTTATTTAAGGAAATATATTAAAAGGATAATTTAAGGAAATATATTAAAGGGATACTTTAAGAAATTAATTACCTTAAAAAATGGAATGATTTATGACAAACTCCGTTTAGGAAATTTCTTTACTTACCGGCGAAGGTAAGGAAAGAAATTTTTTTTTCAATAGACTAACCAACAACAACTTTAAAAAAAATAATATTTTATGAGTAAACATCTGGTGTTAGCTTATTTTGTCCTTTATGTGTCGGATTTTTTAAAACACGGTTTTTAAAAAGTAAAAATATAAATAGATACTAAAGGCTGATCTAGTGTGTAACACTGGACTGCAAAGGCTGCTTAGTTTTTTATTTTTTAAGTAAACAATTTTATTTAAAATAAAAAAGTCAGATTATTGACGTCAACTTGTCTTGACCCCCTTCCTCCCAGCCCCCCTTGTCAACAATTGTAAATAAAATTTCAGACCCCATTCCCTCCCCTTTCTGTTGTTGACATAATTAATGGACAGCCCCTATCAGAAAAGAAACTGTCTAGAGCTTTAATAAAAGTTGCTTCGATTAAAAACATTTGTAGTTTAGTTAAAAGCAAAGCATTAAAGAAAAAATGTTAAAAAACCGATATTTTTAAAGTTGGAGGGTAGCCCTGGACATAGCTGCTCTTCTTGAGTCACAAATCTATTACAAAACTTGCATTTTGCCACAAATATTTTTAATGTAGCGGGAATAACAATTATTCAACATCAATATTGTAATTTTAGTCAGGTAGTATTTAATTCTACATATTGATATATATATATATATATATATATATATATATATATATATATATATATATATATATATATATATATATATATATATATATATATATATATATATATATATATATATATATATATATATATATATATATATATATATATACACACACAGAGAGAGAGAGAGAGAGAGAGAGAGAGTCCGCAATGGTAAGAAAATGTCAAAAAAGCAAATAAATTAAATTCTAATAACTATTGTTATTGTTATTCTAGTTGTCTATTTAGATTCAGGAGTGATAAAAATGTTTTGAATATTAAAAATGAATCAAAAAATGTTTAAAAAAAATTAATAATTCAATATTTTTTCAACATTTATGAACATGCAATTTCTTTAAAAAAGGAGGAATTACTTTATAAGCATTATTCACATTAGAAATATTCTTTGATACTAATAAAAGATTATTATATATCATTAGTAAATATATTTTTAAATCAAGTAATATTACCAGTAAATATTTTTAAATCAAGGTAAAATACTCATTAATTTATTGAATATATCTCAATAAATTAAATTAATTACTAATTAAAGTTTTTTGATTATAATCAATAAAAATCAATCAATCTAATTAAATGAAAGGCAAATAAATGATAAAACTTTCATTTGATCTTCAATATTATCTTAGATTCTCAGTTTTATCAAAATAAAGCGTTCCAAAACTCTTAGTTGTTTTGTTTTTCAGTTAAACTTACCTAGTGGGTTTGAACTATTTTTTGGGTATTATTTATTATTTGTTTTTATAGCTTGACAACGGTCGAACCTTTCAAGTCAAATCCCGTTTTGATTCGGACCTAGACATATTGTATTATCGTCATGGAGGAATATTAAATTATTTTGTACGAAATCTTTGTAAAGACTTTAAATTCTCTTTGTAAATACTTTGTCAAGTGTTTTAATCTAACAGATTGCTTTTAAAAAAATGGACGACGAGTAGAAAAGATTTTAAAAATCTTTTTTTATTTAAATACGGACGCAATTTTACTATAATTCTTATTTTCATACTAAATCTGAATACAATGTTTTTTTTTTTTACTTTTAATAAAACTTTGTTTTTATTTAACAAAAAAAGATATCGACTTTTATCAACTGATAAATTCCTTTGAAATTTTAATTTACGAACATAGTTTTGTTAGTAACCAACGAACAAAGTTTTCAAAGTTTTAATCGAATTTGCTTATTTTATTTATCTGTATTTTCATTGTATATGCATTTTTTTACATTTTGATTTTAGTAATAATTGTAATATATCTGTCCGTTTGATAAATATTTGATAACTTTTGTTTTATTTAAAAATTCAGTTTTTTAATGTGATTTTTGAAACTCTGAGTCATTGTTGTTTTGTTTTCTTTGTGTTTTTTTACATTATTTTTTTACAATAATATTGAAATTTTGGTTATTAGATGTGTAGGTGCATAATACGGGTGCATGGTAGTTCATGAGCTAGTTATAGTTACATAAGTAAGGTGCACGCGGTGCATAAACGACTTCATATTTGAAATAAAATTTTCATTAACTTTCGTGTTATATCCGTTCTTAAAATCTTAATCTTTAGAATAATTGTAAAACTATTCAAAAAAAGAAACGACTTAATGAAAGGTACATTTTCAATAAAAACAACGACGTATTCAAAAATAACAACGACTTAATGAAAGGTACAATTTCAATAAAAACAACGACGTATTCAAAAATAACAACGACTTAATGAAAGGTACATTTTCAATAATAACAACAACGTATTCAAAAATAACAACGACTTAATGAAAGGTACATTTTCAATAATAACAACGACGTATTCAAAAATAACAACGACAAATAAAAATAATGAAAGGTACATTTTTGTCATGTTAATTAAATCTTGCTTTAATGACTTATTACCTATAAAATATCCAAGTTCAAGGACCCCTCGATTTCAAAAAAAAAAAAAAAAAAAATAGGCAGAGAACAATAGTTTTTAAAATAAAGTCGAATGTATTGGCTTTAACAAAATCACTATTACAGCAAGGAAAATTACGTTAAATTTAGTAAATGTCTTGATGCTGTTGATTGGGTTAATTTATTTTATGGCAAGCCAGCTGACGAATGTTTCGAACTTTTCTGTCTAGAATACAATAAAGATGTGTGACTTGTATATTATTGTATAGAATACAATAAATGAACTGTGTGACTTGTATATACTTAAATGTACCGCTAGATTCTGTTATATAAATCCTAAATGTTTTAATTTAAAAGTTAAATAAGCAGAGCAATATTTTGTCTACTTAAGAAACTCCAGAGCACTTCATCATTTAAATTGCACGTGTTCTTTTTAACAAACAAATTTACATAAAAGTTACATAAGGTATCAATAAATATGGAAATTACATTATTTCAAACTGTAAATTTAATCCTATTCATATGTAAGCAAACTTGTGAAAAGGTTCGTTCTTTTTTCGAATTAAATGGTAAGCAACTAGTTGATAATTAAATAAATGCAGATCGTTTCATTTTTCCGAATCGTTCTCTCCGTAAAAAAGTTACTTCGCGACACTATGGCAGACCAATTTTACACTCATAATTTGTTATCTTGTCATCGTTCGAAATCATTCGTGTACGACTAATCTTTTAGACATTATTTACCGAAGCTTTTAATGATCGCTACTCTGCACTACTAATTCTTTAGATTTTACTAAAGCATTTAACCGTGTCACACTCTTATTCACGGCGATTTTTTTTTATTGATATTCTCCCACTTACTATGATTACGAAATTTTCGGATACGGATGTAACGAAAACAGTTTATTTTGTTTTTATACAGTCGTTCTGGGTAACTTTAAATTTGCGGGTAACATTAAACTAAACGTGTAAATGTTTTTAAATTTTTTTTTCTTTGGTATTCTTTGCCTGTTGCTTTAACAAAGAATAATATGAGGAATTATCTTTTTTACAAAAGTTTGACCAAAGAAAATTAAATTTTATTTCTCAAAAATAATGTTTTCCTCCATTTCCAGTTACACAGTCGAATGTGGTGATAACATCGTGTGTTTTCAATTTAGAATATTTGGTATTATATTGTAATTATCTGAATAAATTTTTAAGTATTTTATTGAATTATTTTTCGAACTTTAATACAAACTCAAAATAATAGGATTTAACATGTTTTTTGCTACAAAAAGGATATTTATTTCCACTTAGCTAAAAAATAACCAAATTCAGGGTAACTTTAGACAATCAATATTTTCCAAAAATGCTTTTTTTGCTGTCTGAGTAACATTGCAATAATACATAATAAATAATAGGCATCCTTTTATTATAGTATTTTTATTATATAATTATATATGATATTATAAATATCAAAAATTCTAAAAATTATATCTTGATAGATTTAATAATATATTTTATTAATAGCAAATATGCAATTAATTAAATAATTTTCATTAATAACATAAATCATCTTTACATTTTTAGCATTCATAAAATACCAAGAAAATGTTCGACAACTCATCCTGGCACAAGAAAATATGGCACTAAATTTAATTACACCAATTCTACACGTCAAGAGGCTTTAGCCAAAATTAAATTAGAAAAAATGTCGATTGGTGAAGCTTCTAAAATTTATAAAGTACCTAAAACAACATCATTTTATAAGCTAAAAAGTAAACACTGTAAATCAGTAGGGCGTCCTATTGCCCTTAGCATTGATGAGGAACTTTGTTTTGAAAATCACTTTATTTAAGTGACAAAGGTATACCAATTGGAATTAATGATTTTAAAAGTATTGTCAAAATCTATCTGGATGATAGTGGAAAAAATATACAACAGTTTAAAGATAACCGACGAGGTTGGGAGTGGTGTAAACTTTATCTTGACAGGCATCCATCATTAAAAGAAAAAGTATTTCATTGTATTTCAAGGAAACGTGCACAGATTAATTATTGTCAAATAAAATTATTTTTTCAAAATCTAGAGAAGGAATTAAATGGAATAACACCAGATAACATTTACAATATGGATGAAACAGGGTTTCATGATGACCCTGGAAAAAAAAAACTTATTTTTCGTCGATCCTCTCGCCATCCAGAACTTATAAGAAACACAACAAAAACTTGTTACACTGTTGTTTTTTGTGGAAATGCCTCAGAAAACTAATTCCACCATTTTTCATTGTTAAAGGAAAACACAGTTGGTCTGACTGGCTTTTCAACGCACCAGAAGGATCAAGAATGGCAACTTCTTGCAGTGGCTGGATGGAAATTCAAATATTTGAAGAGTGGCTGTTAAATCACTTTGTTCCAAATATTATAAATAAGGAAGGTAAAAAAATTCTGATTTGCGATAAATTAAGTGCTCATATATCTTTAAAAGCCTTAAATATATGTGAAAAGCATAATATAACATTTATATGTTTGGTACCCAATTCCACACACCTTTTACAACCTTTAGATGTTGGATATTTCTCGAGTTTAAAAGCTGATTGGAGTTCAGTTCTTAATCAATAGTGTAAAACATCCAGAGGAAAAAAGGTTAATAACCTGCCAAAAAATTTGTTTACGCAGCTCATTAAATCTACTCTTAATGTTGGTAAAGAAAATCTAGAACATAATCTCCAAGCAGGATTTAAGGCTACTGGCATATATCCATTTGTACCAGAACATGTTCTCTTCAAATTACCCAGTTTTACAAATATAGATATTCAACTCAATATTGGAGAATCGTTTAGGAATTATGTTGATGATATTCATCTTAATTATGAAGTAAGCAAAAAATTTAAGTTACCAATAACAGCAGGGAAAAGTGTATCAGCCACTGAGGTAGAAGCATACTATAAGGAAAGAGACAATAAAAAAAAAAGTCAAGATAATATTCGAGCAAAGAAAAGAGGAAGACCACTTGGATCAAATAATATGGTTATGAAAATAAACAAAAAACTTAATATTTTACAAGCATCGTAAATGTTAATCAAGTTATTGACAATGAACAAGTTTTACCTGTATCTCAAAATGATGCAGTTTTTTCATTGGAGCAAATAAACAATCACTATGTACATGTTTTCCTTGATCATGATTATTTTGTAAAAGAGTTAGTTGTAACTCAAGACTAAAAGAATGAAACACTGTAATATTTAGTTTTATAGTCAATGGTGTTTATTTGTGGAGAATTATATAAAAATAATGTCTTAATTATTTTTTCTTTTATACCTTATAAATTTTTATTTATTTGAAGTTTAATCTTTAATTTTTTATCTTTAATCTTTAATTCAAAGGAACCTAAGTTTTTTACAACAAAACCCCTTTTTCTATATAATAACTTATCTAAAATTCAAAAATAAGACAATTGCGTCAAAAAAACAGGTTTCCACTGCTTTCTTTTGGATTCTTTTGATTTCTTTTTTAAAATTATGTTGGTTTGTTAAAGAATAAGGTCATATAAACCTGAGTGAATCAAAGGAACCTAAGTTTTTTACGACAAAACCCCTTTTTCTATATAATAACTTATCTAAAATTCAAAAATAAGACAATTGCGTCAAAAAAACAGGTTTTTACTGCTTTCTTTTGGATTCTTTTGATTTCTTTTTTAAGATTATGTTAGTTTGGTCAAATAAACTTGATAAACTTCAAATAAATAAAACTATTTAAATTTAAAAAAACTTTTATACCTTAAAAATTATTTTGTGAATATTTTATTGAAAAACTTATTTGTTTATTCTCGAAATATTTTATTGAAAAACTTGTTTGTTTATTCTCGAAATATTTTATTGAAAAACTTGTTTGTTTATTCTCGAAATAGTTTAACTAGATTTTTTAAAAAATTAATTTAAACTAATACAAAGATATTTAAACAACTTTTTAGATTTAAAAGATTAAAATTGACATTCAGTTTAATAGTGTTCAAAGTTACCCGAAATGCGAGGGTAACTTTGAACGCCTACTTGAACATTGTTTTTTTACATAATATCTAGCAATAACAAACTAGAAAAAAGAGATCATCAGAACACCCTTTATGTAAAAATATTTGTTATCTAGTTGGTAAAACAATTTTTGTAGAGATAAACCTAGCGCAAACCGTTCAAAGTTACCCGTAATGACTGTACGCCAATTTTCTCCGAATAACCTATTAAAAATTCATAATGGTTTCTGAACAACCATTTTACCGATAAAATAACTTACTATCAAACTTGAGGATAGATTCCATCCATAAGGCATCTTATGATCTAAAAATTCACACATGGCTTCATAATGTTTATATCTAAAATTCCAGTTTACGACATATACCTTCTGATGACTGATGTCGTAAATATATACGTTTTTCAGTGATTTTTATGTCTATTTTGCTTAAAAATTCTATTTCACTGTAATTCAGACATATAGTTGTAAACTGGAATTTGAGATTCAATTGAAATTTATTATTATAAGTAATAATATTGATAGTTAGGGAAACGGTCATTTAGTCTATCCAGCTGATTATTTCTAGTTTTAGTACAAATTCTTTAAATAAATTGAATTTCAGTATCTATATAGCTTTTAAAGAGCAGTTTTTCATAAAAAAAACCGCACGATATATATATATATATATATATATATATATATATATACTTAAAAATACATAATATACATAAATATATATCTATAGCCCTAATTCAATGATAAAAATGCTTATTTTTTTGAAACTTTTCACAAAAATTAAAAAATTGCGGACGTTTTGGACCAAATTTCGTATTTTTCAAAATAAAGCTATGGGAATTTTTAAGGCAAAAAAAATCGCCGTGATTCTCCTGAATAATTCTCTTATTCTTGCACTGTTATTGGAAAAAAAATTGCTTTTGCAAAGATACCATTTTGTTCCAATTAAGGCAACTGGTTCCCTAAATTGGAAAACTTTGGTTCCTTAATCAGAACAGGTTACTGTTTTCTTTTTTTTTTTTTTTTTTTTTTTTTGATTTAAAATAATTTTTACCTTTACAGTGAAAATTTAACAGTTCATTCAAAACTTATAATAGCATTAATATTACCCTGGCAAACTGAAAGTCTACATATAAAAAATTGTATAAAAAATTCTATTGTTATGAAGTTTTTTTAATTAAGGTACTTCTAAACAATTAGACAACTTTTTTCTTAAAACACATTAATGACAAATATAGTTAACATAAATTACAAATATAGGTCGAATGAAGACAAAATGAAATGAAAAAAATTTTTTTTTTTTTTAATCCTAATAAAAAAGCTGGTTTTGGTCCCAAAAAGAGGCTAAAACGTTCACATTATTTATCATAGGGTAACTGTTAAACTTTTAAATTTGCGTAGTTGTTTTATAACAATGTATACTACAATCTGTGCCACTTTCACGTTGAAACTATCAAAATTTGCAAAATATAGTCATTTTCATAAGAATTGGTGAATTTCACAGTTTTACTCGCCTACTCAAAAGCGAGACTCTTCAATGAGATTTGTTTTGTAGCTATATTAGTAAAGAATATTTGTGGAACATTTCAAGAAGTTTCATATAGTATTAGTGAAGATATTATGTAAACGGTAATACTTGAAAACAAATAGAGATAGAATTGCATAAAAAATAACTTGCGATAGAGCTGTTATAATTCTATAACATGGTTGCTAAGGGCGTTGCTAATAGTAAACATCTATACCAACATTAAGATAAGTTGAAGTAACCTCAATTTCTTTCTTTTTTTTTAATTTTAAGATGACAAATTAAAGTTCTGTGATAAATTTTGATCTTAACGCAATTATAATTGAAAAAATGAAAATTTTAAGATTTTCGCCTTATTAATTGTATAGAAGTACCTTAATTGATTAAAAATCACTAAATAAAGTATTATTTTTAAGGTTTATGGTTGTTATTAAGTATTTTTAAATTGCGCCTGAACTATTTCTACAACCCTTTAATTTTATTACTGATTAAGTAAGAAAAACTTTCTAGTTTTAATCTTTTATTACTGATTAAGTACGAAAAACTTTCTAGTTTTAAATTTTGGACCATTTTGGTATATCACTGTAATATCATGCTTGCTTTAACTTATAAGATATTTGATGATTTGGCTTATATTTTTATTTTCATTCTGAATCCCATCTTATTAAACACAAAAAACCGTATCACCTTTAGCAGTATAGCTTACCCGGCGCAATAAAAATAGTGTGATTAGATCGCAGAAAAAAAATGACGCAAAAAAACTTTAAATTAATGGTGCACATGCATTTTTGAGGGATAACTTTCAAAATCTATCAAAACGCAGAAAATAAGACGTTTTACTATAAAAATGAAAAAAATAACCAAAGATAATTTTTTTTTTATAAATAAATGCAACTGTTCCAAATTAAAACGCTGTTCCAATTAAGGCAAATTCTCACTAATCTAGTATTGTTGATCTCACCCATCACCGATCTAGTATTGTTAATCTCACCCATCATCGATCTAGTATTGTTGATCTCACCCATCACCGATCTAGTATTGTTGATCTCGCCCATCGCCGATCTAGTATTGTTGATATTATAAGGTATTAGTCATACTTTATCATAATGACTTTTAATCAAATTAGTAAAATATAAAAAATTATATATTATATAAATATTTACATTACATATATATTATATAAATATTTACAGTTTTTGACAAATCAATAAAAATTCCGGATATTTGACATTGTCATTAACAGTCATAATATAACGACTGTTGTAATCAGTAGATTTTATTGTTCAACTGATTTTGATAATGGTTGCTCCCTAAACAACGGCATTCTACAATATTTTGATAATGGTTGCTCCCTAAACAACGGCATTCTACAATATTTTGATAATGATTGCTCCCTAAACAACGGCATTCTACAATATTTTGATAATGGTTGCTCCCTAAACAACGGCATTCTACAATATGCAATATCTCATTTGCAAATGTGGTTGTACAGAAATTAGAAAAAAATAATTTATTTAACTTTTACAAATGTTTTTTTTTCTCAAGTTGTATAATATACTATTAAAAAGCTAAAAAAAAAAATTAAATTGAAAAAATAATTTAATAATTATTTATTAATCACTAAAGGTTAAAAAAAGGGGTTAAGGGCAACGAAGATTTTTCAGCACCTGTTCATAAATTACGATTGAAATTTTGGCTGATGATATATTATTTATGTTATTGTGTCATGGACTAAAAAACGTTAGGACTAAAACTCGATAAAATATTAGCATTTTTGTAAATTTTGGCAAAAATGGAGTAATTTAAGGGCACAAAATCTTTAAAAATACGACATAACGAGAGAAGCCGTAAAGATTATTCTAGTGTACGTTTTAAAGACTAATACAATAGATAAGTGGGCCAAATTTCAAATCAAATTGGTAATTAGTTTTAAAAATATCTCATTTGCCAGCTAAAAAAGCATGATTTTGAGAAAAATGATGGTAAAAAAAAAAGTAAACAAACAATTAAAAATAGTGATCTAAAAGTTCAAAATTCTCCACTTTTTTACATTACACCAACTAATGTTTTTTACACTACACCAACTAATGTTTTTTACATTACAACAACTAATGTTTTTTACATTACACCAACTAATATTTTTGACATTACACCAACTAATGTTTTTGACATTACACCAACTAATGTTTTTGACATTACACCAACTAATGTTTTATTTTGACGACAAAATCTATTTTGTATTACAACTAACATTTTTTTCTTGATTTTTTTTTATGATTAGATTGGTTTTCTACTTCCGAGACTTGTTTGGTGTCCTTACAAAAAACTACAATTTTGCCCATTATTATTAAATGTTATTCCGAACTCATTTAAAAAGTTAATTAAAAATTATTGTCCATCAATATGTCCAGAATTTAGAACAGCTGATTCTACTTCAATGTTTCAATACAATAGAGTATTTCTTTCAACATGCACATAGTTTAGATATCTAGTATAACTTAATTTAGTGATTTATTGGAGTTCTATTTTTTTCCATGTAAACATTTTTCAGGAAAGTTATCAGAAGAAATGACTATAAATATTGGTTTGATTACTGAAATTTCGGTTGGTACACAACAGCTAGATTTAAAAAAACTCAAACATATGTCATTTTTCCAGTCAATTTTTTAGATTGGAATTTGCACCATAAACCTTTTGGCGGGCATATAAAACTGATGACAATCTTTTACCCAATTCACGAAATGCTACAACATTAAGGTTTATGTCAAGTGTTTTAAGCCAAACACACTTATGTTTAACTAGATCATTTCGTATTGCATTAGAGCTCTTTTTAGCAATAGTACTAGATAAATAAACAGTTTCTTATTAACAACCATTGTAACCTAGGTAACAGGCTGCCCAATACCAAGGCTTACTTTTTTAGAATAACTAAAATTCGAATTTACAAAATCTTTACATTTTAGACATAGAATAACTATGTTTTAAGATAAAATAAATCTCATAATAAAGTTAAAATCTTCATTTATATTTTAAAGATCCTGTACAACTTCTTTATTCAACAACTTATTGAAGGAGGTTTAGTCTAAGATATTTTCAATTAAACTTCAGTGTGAAAGTATAGCTGTGGTTTCTTTAAAAATTTAAACCCTTTTATCACTATTTTCATAAAAATTTGGTTTTGCATTTGGTAAAGTTATTTGACTATATTTTCATTTTTGATCCATAGGGGTTAGGGTAACAACATACGTTTTTGCTATGTCTAATAACATCTGTCCAACAACATCCGAAATTTCATTGATGTATAATAACATTCGTGCAACTACTTCTGTAGTTTTTTTGTATGTATCTCCATCTGCCAAAAAAAAATTATAAGAATGCATTATTTTAGGCATAATAATTTTTTTAATTATTTAATAGACTGCCTGCCCAAACCAAACCCTTAGTCGATGTAGCAACACTCCGTTGCGAGTCAGGCTATTTGTCAGTCGATGTAGCAGCACTCCGTTGCAAGTCAGGCTATTTATCAGTCGATGTAGCAGCATTTATATAATATAATAATTATATATGTAACTTATATATGTAACTACATCAGGATTTTTTTTTTTTAATAATACATTATTATAATCAGATGTAGTTACACATCTGATTTTTTTTTATGTAACTACATCCGGAAAAAAAATAATTTAAAGATGCATTATTCTAACCAGATGTAATTACTCATCTTATTTTTTTCGGATGTAACTACGTCCGGAAATTTAATAATGCATTATTTTATGCGGATGTAGTAACCCATCGAGAAATCTCCCGGATGTAGTTACATCTATCTAAATGTGTTATTAGACATCAATGAAATTTTGGATGTTGTTGGACAAATGTTAATTCAGTAATGCGGATGATCTTGGACTTGAAAATGTGCGGATGTTATTTCACTACTTCACGGATGTTGTTGGACAGATAGAGTCAGGCCCGTCTTTACACATGTCCAGCCAAGACAGTTGCTGCGGGGCCAGGACATTTAGCCAGCAAGGAACCAAATTTTTTTCTGATAAATTTTAATAATAAAAATAAAAGTGGAATGGCGCTTTTTTTAATTATTTGAAACGTTTTTTATTTACTAAAACAACCATAACTCCTACATATATAATTTTTTTTTCGCCAAGATTACCCACCGATTGAATTAGAAAAAAGTTCTCTTTTCACAATTTTTTAAAACATTATACTTTTTGGGTTTAATTTATTTCGACGATAAGAAAGGTTTACCAGATTATACAAATACAAATATATAAATACGTGGCTGGGGCAAAAAAAAAGACAAGCTCAGTCTTACCACTAAGTTCATTAAAATAAAAGTGTCAAAAAAAATTGTATTTTATTAGTAGTGAAAATTATTTTTATTAAAACATCCTTGCAATATTTATGAACAGTTTTTGAAAGTTTCATTTTAGTGTAACTAGAGTACATTTCAATGTATGGAAGCTTAAAGTATCTTATATTTAAACTATTAACGATGTTAGAATCAGATACTTTAAGCTTCCATACATTGAAATGTACTCTAATTATACTAACATGAAAATTTCAAAAATTGTTCATAAATATTGCAAGGATGTTTTAATAAAATTAATTTTCACTACTAATAAAATACAAGATTGTTATTGCTTAAAAAAGTCACTTCCTAAATTGCTTAAATCTCATGTTGTCTATAGATTTTCTTGCGTTGGCTGTAATGCCAGTTATATTGGAGAAACCTCCAGACATTTGTCAACTAGAATAAATGACCCCCTTAAAAGCGATAAACAATCTCATATATTTTAACAAAACTATCTGTTAATTGCAAAAATCTGGCTAACTGTGATTCTTTTGAGATTTTTGATAACGCTCCAACTTAACACAAATTAAAGATAAAAGAAGCCCTCAACATTAAATGGGAAAGTCCCTCACTAATAAACAAACTTCACAATATCCTATAAACTTATCTATTTAATTTTACTGTTTGTTTATTATTATTATCAATTTTTTTTGACAGTTAGTTTTTTTGATTGGTTATTTACCGAGTTATTTTCTAATAAATATATTGGTTCATTATGTAAATTTTTGTCTGTTATTATTTCTCTGTAAAGACTTCTATTTTTTAATATTTATTTCAGATTTTTATTATTGTATAATAATCTTTTGAAAATGTAAATAAAATTTTACGAAACATGTCAAGAATAAAAATATCGTGTTATTTTTGAAAATAATTATTTATTTTTTGCTATTACGACGATCACAAAAAAATATATATATATAACTTGTAACTGAAATTGAAAGGTGAAGGCAAGTTTACGCTTCTCTTGTTTTGGATTCTTTGTCCGTCTTTTAGATATGGATTCTGTTGTGATCACACTTTGCGCTAAAGAACTTTTTTAAATTTATCTAAACGATGCGGACATTTTTATTCTCAATAAAAAACTGCACTACAAGAACTTTGTTTCCAATTCAATAGAAACTAATATTTATGAATCCAAAAAAAAATCATCTCAATTTACCTCTGGTTATTTAATCAAAGAAACTTGAATCCATTCTCTAATGTCAATGTTGTTCTAAGAATGTTTCTCTCTACTGCTGTTACAAGTTGTAACGGAGAAAAGTTTTTTTTAAACTTCAAAAAGGTATTAAAAAAAAGGATATTGCTGCAATTCTAACAGTAGACAAAAAAAATGTCTTTCAGCGCTAGCATTTATTTGTTCGTTTTCGGACAATGCAATAATTTTAGTTAGCAATATATTAACATATAAAAAAATCGACTTGAAAAACGGATATTATTTTTTTCGGGGTCTGGAGAGACCACAAACGTTATTTTGCTGGGGGGCCAGGATGACCTAAAGACGGGCCTAGATGTAGTAATCTTTTCCCATCCATAGTATTTTTATTTAAACAAGATATTAAAAAGAAACGACTTTTTGAGAATCGCCATAAGCGAAAACCAATCAAACTTTTGAACATTATATCCCGTGATGTCAACAGTAAAAAAGGCGAAAGCATGTTGTATTTAAAGTTACAAAAAATTAAAAATTCTTTACCTGGCGTTCTTATCAATTTTATATGAACTTAGTCTGAAAATTGGCAAACATGAATAAATTCATCAAATAAGGAGCAAGACTTATATAAAAAAATGACAAGACTTATATATAAAGCTAAATCGAGAATTTACAAATATAAATTTTCATACTGTCAATTACGAAAGTTATACTTCATAAGAATGTTTATCTCCAAGTGGCCGCACGAAGATAAACCTTTTTGTGAAAAACCCTACATAGAGTTAAACCTGCTGTTCGTTCTTGCAGTAACAGTTTTTTAATAGAAATGTTTAGCATTTATTTTCTTATACTTTCTTGTAAAAAAAATAAATAATAATCCATAAAGTTTAGTTTATTTATTTATTTATTAATTTATTTTGTTAACATTAGTTTGTCGTTGTACAATTATTTAGTGATAATAATTAAGAAAATACTAATTACAAGTACCTTTCACAAATTAACAATGATCAGAACCTTAAATAAGCTTAATAATTTTTTTTTATGTATAAATAAACTTAATTATCATTATAATGCAGGGTTAAAATATTAAAATGTCATTGATTAGAAAATCGGTAAATTAATATAAAAAAAAAAGAAAAGAAAGGCTGATGCCGATACCTATTGTGCAAAAAGTGACCAATTAAGCCGATGCCGATTAATCGGTACACCACTACTATAATGTCACAAATAACCTTGACAAGAACATAATGCACAATGAACGCGGATAAATCAAGTAAGCAAAGAAGAAGCAATAGCTGAATAACAATACAGTCAGTTAAAAGGTGTTTTAATTGCATTTTGCTGTATAGTTTCATCGCAAAAATGAGTAGCAACGAAAAAATCAAAGCGTTGCTAAAGGAAAAAAATTGATACTGAATCATTTTAAACAAAGATTAAAGGTAGATACCAAAGATTTTTGCAATCCAAGAAAATTAGAAATCTACTTTGATTTCATTGATATAAAAATAAAATGATTTTTTCATTTTTAATTACTATACAATAACATGTGTTAGTGTTTGTGTAAATTAAACAATTTTTAATTTCAAAGCAATATGCATAAAATAAAAGTAATTGCTCTTTAGTTAGAAAAATGAGCTCAAAAATGGTAGATAAACTTTGAATTAGTTTTGGCTCATTATGCCAAAAATGTTATTCCTTTGCTGGGCAGTAAAAAAGAAATAAGACTCGTCTTACGCGTAAGAAAGATAATCTTGCCAACAGTCCAGACATTAAGCCAATTAAGAATTTTAGGCTTATCAGATAGGTTTTGTCTACAAGAGAAAATGGAAAGTCAAAAATGTTCAAAAATTAATTGGAAAAGCTAAGTATTGCTTAAGAATATTAATTCCAAATATTTATGTAAAATTATAAAAAAATTGTTTGATAAAAATTGCAATTTTTGTTTACATTGTTAGATTTTCTTCCATTATTACATCTACAGTATATTCAGTTTTAGCCATGTCAAAAAAATACGTGGTAAGGATTAAAAAAAAAAAAAAAGCCGCATTCGGTAAGTACAAAAATAAGATGAAAAAGTTCACAAAAATAAGATGAAAAAGTTCACAAAAAAAGAAAAAATAAGATGAAAAAGTTCACAAAAATAAGATGAAAAAGTTCAACCATAGCTACGATTAACCTATTAATTATATTAACTATGAAAACAATTAAATTTCTTGGAGTGGTTGTTGACGAAAATATTTAATGGAAAGGCCACCAACACTCAAATATCTAAAAAGTCTTGGGTTTATTTTTAAAGTTTATTTTTTTTTTCTTTTTTGTTAATTTTATTTAGGTGCTCTAAGAAGTCCTTACGGTCTTATCAAGGAGCACCGCGGATGAGCATTTAATTGGAAGTTCACGCCTCCTTCCCATTTGACTCGTCTAACTATCGACCTATTACTCTTCTTTCTATTATAAGCAAGATTTTTGAGTTTTTAATTAAGAAACACTTAATCTCTCATCTTGAATATAATAACTTACTTTCTGATCATCAATATGGATTTCGATCTTCTAGTTCTACAGCTAATCTGCTAATAGTAATAATCGATAGGTTTTATCGTGCATTAGATCTACTAAAATTTGTTCTCGTGTTACTCGTCATTAAGTCTCATCCTTTTTCTGTGACTAATCCTAAGTGCTCCAAAAACTTTAATTCCTCTAGTTTTTTTCCTTGAACATCAGTTCTTTGGAATTCGCTTCCTTCATCTTGCTTTCCTGATTCATATAGTTTGCAATCTTTTAAGTCGTCTGTCTGATTGGTTATATCAGTCTGGTTTGTTATCTGATAGGTTTTATTGTGCATTAGATAGAGGTGGAGAGGTTAAGGCTATCGCCGTTGACATTTCTAAAGCTTTTGATAAAGTTTGGCATGTTGATCTTCTCCATAAGCTTTCTTCTTACTGTGTATCAGGTAACATCTTTAAGATTATTAAATTCTTCCTTACCAATTGTAGTATAAGAGTTGTCCTCGATGGACAGCACTCTTCTTTATATCCTGTAACTTCAGGGGTTCCTCAATGTTCAATCCTTGGCCCTATACTCTGTTTAATTTACATTAACGATCTTCCAGATATTCTCACATCTAAGGTGATATTGTTTGCTAATTATACTACCATTTAATCTTGTCTTGATAAGATGTCAACACTATCTGATTGGTTGGAGGGGGCATTTGAGCTTGAAAAGGATCTCACTTCTACTACAGCATGGGGCTCGCAGTGGCGCCTGAACTTTAATTCAGATAAAACCCAATTTTTTTTCAGCCAATCATTATCACAAAAATTTAGATCTTCCTATATTTATGAACGGTAATGTTCTCGATGAATCATCTACCCTTCATCTTGTAGGATTAACTCTTACTTCCGATATTTCCATATATCAAGTCGATTGCAAAATTAGCATCTGCTAAGGTTGCATCTCTTTATTTTGAGCAGCCGTGGCGCAGTGGTTGGAGTTCTGGCTCAGAACCCAGAGGTCCTAGGATCGGCGCCGACTCTAGCCCAATAAGCAACATTAGGCAAGCTCTAGCCCAATAAGCAACATAAGGAAGGAGGTGTGAACTTCTAGTTAAATGCTCTCCCGCAGTGCTAAAATATAAGACCGTAAAGACTTCTGGCAACACCTAAATAACCTAAAAAAAATAAAAACAAATAAAAAAATTATACTTTTCAACAAAAATGCACTTGTCTTTCTTTTAAAATTAGCAAATCATATTGCTCATATTTGCCTATTCTGAGCCTGCCCAGCGAGCACACATATTGGTGGGACGTCTTTACGACGTCTATTGGACGTTGAGACATCCAATTGACGCCGTAAAGACGTCCCACCAAAATCTGTGCCCACTGGGTATATAGGGTTTCAAAATATGCAGTCGGTTTGTGCATGCTTCTCACCCGTCTAACAGGTAAACATCCGGTAAAGACCTAGACCTAGAAAGACCATCCATAGATTCTAAACTTGAACGTTGCTGGTCGACAACCATAATTTTGCGCTCTCAACGTGTGGCGGGAATCCTGCTATGAAACGAGAAGTGTTCGCACACCCCTAAAAATCTATGCTGATAATAAGCATTTGCCAATAATAGCATTAATGGCTGGGTTATCTATTGAGCAACTTATTGCTAAAAAAAAGGATATTGAAACTGAAATACAATTCAATAGCAATATACTTTCTAAAGTAATTTACTTTATCTCTCGTTAATACTATTAAGATCAATGACACTTTAAAGAAGTCCTTAAATTAAGTTAAATAAGTCATTAAAAACTTTTTTTTAATAGTAACTTCACTACAATTTCATTTAGTAATAATTTTACAAAACTATCAGTACTGTGTATCTCTTGTTAGGAGCGTATGAAAGAAATATTAAAAATTATTCATCAACTAAAAAGTAAAACAACAAGATCTATTTTCAAATGTAATTGGTTAATAACATTTGAAAATAGTATATTTATAAATAGATAATATATTTATCAAATGCTTCTTAATATAATTGAATTGCTAAGCATTTCAAAAAAGTAATAAAAAAGAAGTATATATATATATATATATATATATATATATATATATATATATATATATATATATATATATATATATATATATATATATATATATATATATATATATATATATATATATATATATATATATATATATATATATATATATATATATATATATATATATATATATATATATATAATATATATATATATATATATATATATATATATATATATATATATATATATATATATATATATATATATATATATACATATATATATATATATATATATATATATATATATATATATATATATATATATATATATATATATATATTATTTTCACAAGATCCATGCACAAAAAAAAATAAAGTGGGTATGCTCTAAAAAAGGCTTTCTATTAAACTTAAACTAATCAAGGAAGCCCAAATGTTGTTTCTTGAAGAAATGACTTTTGGGCTTCCTTGATTAGTTTAAGTTTAATAGAAAGCCTTTTTTAGAGCATACCCACTTTATTTATTTTTTTTTTGTGCATGGATCTTGTGAAAGGCTTGTGATCATGTTACGTTTTAATGTCTCTCAGCCAATTATTATAATCACAGTCAAATATTTTACATTAAGCAAGCTTCAATCCTTGTTATAGGTATTTGTCTTTGTAATTTTGTGTTATAATTATATTTTTCCATCAAATATAGATGTACCATAAATCTTAAATTATTTAGTTTATACAATGAAAACAATCAATATTATAGGTCTGAACTTTGTAGATTTTAATAAATTGGAACCTAAAACAATGAATAATTGTTAGAGCTATCTTTTATGCTTGCAATTACTGACATAAAAATAAGTTTTTTGATCATAACAAGTTTACTGGATTTTTTTTCTCTGTCTGTTTTTTGTTATTCATACAAATATAGGCTATTTAATTTAAGTAAATACTCTTGATTTTAGAATGGTGTTGGGATGTCTGAAGACTTGATTGATTCTGAAGGATTTCCTCGAGCAGATTTAGATGTAGGTCTAATTCGCAATGCTAGAGTCAAAATAATTTGTAAGTTTGCTTAAGAAAATTTACTTATTAAGTTGTAAAACTTTTTCAGTTGTATACAAAACTTTTGTTTTGTATATAACTGAAACTTTTTTTGTTTTGAATATAACTATGTAAATTTTTTCAGTTATAACAAATATATACAGATATTCAGTTATTTATAATACAGTTATATTTTATATAGATCTTCGAAATGATTTAAAAAACCTTATGGAAGAAATTGAGGAAAAACTTCATGAAATACACCAGAATTACAGAAGCAATAAAGATTTAATGGAGAAGGAAATAAGTACTCCAAGTAATAATTTGTTTTCTTACTGTAATTAAATATATTCCTTACTATATATATATATATATATATATATATATATATATATATATATAATATATATATATATATATATATATATATATATATATATATATATATATATA
Organism: Hydra vulgaris; assembly: GCF_022113875.1. Lineage (NCBI taxonomy): Eukaryota > Metazoa > Cnidaria > Hydrozoa > Anthoathecata > Hydridae > Hydra > Hydra vulgaris. The sequence goes on from NC_061157.1 coordinate 75,769,559, forward strand.
TATATATATATATATATATCATGTTGGGCAGGGTGATCTCAAATAGGTCTTTCATGGAGGGGGGGGGGGTATGTATTTTTTTGCCAACTAGTAACAGTAAAACCAAAAAAAAAAAAAAAGACCTCAATATTTGCAATTTGCCAACTATAGTTCAAAACTTGCTCAATGTGCCAACTCAAATGCTTATATGACAGCTTGGAGGGGGGGGGGGGGCACCAATGACACCCCTCCCCCTTTGGGATATCCCAGATGTTGGGTCTCAAAATAAGCAAAATATTTTTTTTTTTTTTTTTTTTTTTAATTTTAATTCACCTCCTCAAGGCCGAGAAGGCCACTACAGACGAGGAGGCTACTTATTTGTGGCTATAACCCTCTCTCAACTCTATAACTCCGAAACACGAACCTTGACGAACAAGGCCGCTGCGCGGAGAAACCAGTTGAGCGCGGTACTACCAGGGCCGTGGTGGGGATCGAACTCGGAACCACTCGTTTATGAAGCGAGCGCTCTACCACTACACCACTACCGCATATAAATATTGTAAAAGTGCATAAAAATTATCATTTTTTTACAAAAAAACAAAAAAAACAACAACATTTTTTCATGGTTTTTGTCAAAAAAATCAACGTTATATTAACAAAAAGGGCTATTATTTTAAAAATTTCGCTACTTTTGAGACCCAGCTTTACATATTTGAACAACTTTTTTTTGCATTTAAGGGTCTTGATGCAAATTTCAGACTTAAAGTGGCCCCCTTAAATCTTATTCAACTTTGAAAAAGTTTAACAGAGTTTCCAATATTTAACAAAGGTCGTGAGAACCAATAGAAAGTTTTAAGAATAAGGACAGATCAGTTTTTGAAAGTATAGGGCTTTAGATGCACCCTAATACATAAATATATATATATATATATATATATATATATATATATATATATATATATATATATATATATATATATATATAAATTTTAATTCACCTCCTCAAGGCCGAGAGGCCACTACAGACGAGGAGGCTACTTATTTGTGGCTATAACCCTCTCTCAACTCTATAACTCCGAAACACGAACTTTGACGAACAAGGTCGCTGCGTGGAGAAACGAGTTGAGCGCGGTACTACCAGAGACGTGGTGGGGATCAAACTCGGAACCACTCGTTTATGAAGCAAGCGCTCTACACTACACCACTACTGCATATATCAATACCGCATATATACATATATATATACATATATATATATACACGTACTAAAGCGTGTTTTGATAAGCATTTGCTCGCTTTTTCTGCTTACCTTAAGCTATACCGTTTTTTTCAAAAAAGAAGAATAAAAAACGAAGAATGATGAATAAAATGATTGCTTCCCCATCCAAACCCTCAGTTGATGTAACAGCACTCCACTGCGAGTCAGGCTATTTGTCAGTGGATGTATGTACTGAAGCCCCCAGCAGCAGGCTATTTCAGTATGACATCAGATTGCTTACCTTAGTAGGCAATACTATTTGTGTATATATATATATATATTTTACTAAAATCTTATCTTTTTTGTACGTGTTTATTTATTTATTATTATAAGGGTTCCCAAGTGCCGAAACAAATAGGAGTAATTGCTCAGCTTTATGTGAATAAAAATTTGAGCAAAATCCATAAAAATTTTATTCATGTAAAGCTGAGCTTTACATGAATAAAATTTTCGCTTACTCAAAAAATGCTGAGTAAAAGCAATTGCTTTTTTTTATTCACCCGGCCTATTAAAAAATATATGTATGTATTTAAGTTATAAAATAAGGTTTGTGTTAATTAAAATTACCAATTCAGTTTATTTATTGAAATATTAGCAAAGAAGCATTTATTGTTTTGCCTTTATACTTCCGGTTGAGAGGTTAATATAAACTTTATTTTTTTGTTGTTGTAAAATATCTGGTTTGAATAATAAATGTACTTACCACAATGTTTTTTAAACGATTTTCAAACAATTTCATTATTAGATTAAACTTTTCCCCTTGAAAAAATTATTGTATTTTAATTCAACTTTAACAAAATAAAAATTGTTAAACAAAGAATACCGCTATTCTATGCTGTTTTATTTTTTCCATTAAAATATTTTGTTTTCATTTACCACAGTAAATAAATGAAAATTGTTATTTTGGATTTTATCAGTAAAACTTATCATAATTTTTAAATTTATATATCTTATATCTATAGCACTAATATTAACTTTTTTTTTAAATAAATCAAATATAAGTTTGACTTTTAAAGTGTTTACTTATTGTTTTTTTTTATTGGGTGTTTATATGTTTTATAAATGGTTATATAAAAAAGCATTGATCTACATAAAAATTAATCGGAAAAGGGAAAATCCAAATATAATGATAAAAATTCGAGTTAAAGTTATTTGAAAGAGCTTTTTTGTTTGATGTCATTTATGAACTACAATAGTGTTTATCACGCCAGTATTTATTTAAAAAAAAATCAAAGATCCGGAACCTTCGAGGAAAAAAAAATGTATTCTATTATTCTATATATTCTATTATTCTTGATGTTTCCCAGTTGGTTTTTGTATCATTATTTTTATGTTCTTCAATTTGTGTGTCTTGAAATCTTTTTTCTTGTTTTACCAGTATAACATACACCACATGTGCAATTAAGTTGGTACACTCCTGGATGACTATTTGAAGGCAGTTTAGACTTTTTATGGCAAAGTATATTTATTAAGGGATTACCAAAATGGAAGAGTGTTTTAACGCTGACTTTGGGACCCATAGTAAAATAACTAGATTTTTAGTATCAAATTTTTGAGAACAAGATGGATTTGTGGAGTATTTATAATTTTTAGCAATATCTGAATACTTTTAATAGGAATGTCCATTTTCAGTAAAAATCTTAATAAGAAAATTAATTTCATCCTGAATGTTATGTTCTGAACAAATTTTGTATGCTCGAGCTAAAAAAACCTTTAAAAATACCAACAGCGATATTCTGTGAAGTAGACGATTTCGGTTTTATAAGTTTTATTAGTTTGATAATGGCTCTCACTATATGAGCCGAAATATTACTTATAGAGAAAAGAAATAAATAGTATAATATCGTATATGATGTTTTAATGCTTCAATTTGTAATAAGATTCAGAAATATCTTTAATAATAGCTAAAAGTTGTGATTGTACACCAATATACAAGAACTCATCTGAATCATCATTATTCTTATGACAATCAAAAATATTGATAATAACTTTAAAAAATGAATCACCATCCAATAAAATTTTTATGGCTGAAGTTGGGTTTAAACCGCGTAATTTTAACATGTCTTGCATAAAATCTGATGTATTTTGGAAATGTACAAGATCTCTTAAAATTACATAGCCTATACTGTCAACAAACTCATATTATCTGTACAATAAATATAATTTTCTAATTCAGAAAGACAGCCAAAAATATTAGGCTCTATGGAAAGTTTACTTCCTAAACCTTTGCGTATAGTAGCAACCATCTCTTTTGTTTTTCTATTTGACAGCTCTAGCACAACCTGTAATTGCTTAATAATTACAAGGGAAAACTTCTGGATAGAATTTCTTTTTGCTTTATTTACTGGTGTGCCAATTGTGACATTGAGAGAATCTCTTCCTGTAGATAAATAAAAAGTAGATCCATCAATCAAATTTTCTGCAGCCAGTTTACTTTTTTTGATTCCAAAAGCAACCTAAATATGATTTGCACTACAGTATAACTTTTATAGTTAATATTTATGTACTATAATAATTTTTTTTTTTACTTGCTCAGCTTGAAGAGAACCTAGTAAGAATGCTAATGAAATAATATTAGCCACTGCACTGGTGGGTTTACAGTTATGAGGATAACCAGGTACAAGATATGTATACCAAAAAGAACAAACTTTATTCAGATTTAGGTAAATTAATTGTCTCATCAGGATGAGTGATATTGGTACTAGAAGAACTTCTCAAAAGAGTTTTTCACTCAACCTAGTTTAAGAAACTTTCATAAGTAAACAAAAGAAAGTAAGAAAAAAAAAGTTAGGATTTGAAAATCATTAAATATACCTTGGATACTTTAGCTCCCCATTCACCACTAGGTGAATCTCCCCTTTAAGGTCTATAAAAATTTCTTTTGTACCCAGGACAAGCAACTGATGGATAGTATTTGTTGTTCATCGAATATCCTGGAAAGATAAACATGAATTTGTTCCTTCTAAGTTTTTATTCATTTTTTTAATGATTTTGATCTTTTATCATACTTTTCCCAGCATCAACAAGTAGAATTCGTAGTTGTGTACAAAAATCCTAATAGTAATTAGATTAAGTGATTAAACCTTCCACAGTTTAAAAGTCCTTTAACTACTGAGCTGAACAATTTTTTTTTATCTAGAAAATATATTAGTTTAGTTGAAACAGGGGGTTAATTAGGTTAAATTTTAATCAATAACTGCATTAAAATTAGTTAAATTAAAAATTTAACTTGAAATTTATTTTTTAATAAAGTTTTCATAATATAATTATTATAATCATTATATTAAATAAGCCTGTATGCAATCTATGACAAATTAAATATTATGAAATGAATTTTAAAACCTCCTTTATGAAAGAGTTATTGGTTTCCAATGATATAAAAAAATTTTCAATTCAATTTTTTAGTTTAATTTTTTTGAATCTCAAAAAAATTAAACTTTTCAAAGTTTAATTTTTTTTGAGATTCTGGTCAGCAGATTCTATCTGTTGACTAGCCTCGTACCCTTCAGCTATTAGGCTGGCATAGATGTATTTGTAATACATTGTTTCTAGTTTAGGATGTTGAATGCTGGATCTTCTTGACTCAATGCATGGGTTTTGCTTGTGTCTTTGTTTTTATGACTAGGCAACTCATTATATTATCTCCTAATGAGGGTACAGCTCTAAAATTTAGTTTTATGGTTCTGAGGCTGGCTGGTAGTCAAGTTTCCCAAACTCTGTGGTAACTCTCAGAGAGCTAATAAAATTATCTGTATTAACAGTGCCATGTTGTGCATGGATGGTGTCTCTGTTTGTATTTTCGGTGTGTGTTGTCAAGGCCACATTGGAGCCCTTTGTTATGGCTTAAGGTTTATTAATAGTAATGAGGCAGTTGCTTGGACTATTAAATAGTGTACTGAGTACTATCTGTGCTTTGAGTCAAGTTATTTAACAAATTTAAAAATCACTAAAGTACTAAAAACTATAAAACACAAAAAACTATTGTCAAGTTCTCTAAATATATTATTCACATCTATCGTGGTCTTCGAAGTAACTTTTCCTCTGTTAAGTCTTATCTCTTGCAAAGTTCAACAGATCTACTTGCTCTTTGTGAGACTAATTTGATTTCGGCTGTTTCATCTTGTGATCTTAGTGTTGATGGTTATCTTCCTTAAATTCATAAAGACTCAAATAATCACATGATTGGACTGAGCATATGCATTTGTAAGAATTCTCCCATTTGTTAGGAAACTAGGTTTGAATTTACAGACTATTCTTTTATGTGCTTTCATTTAGCACCACATCACTCTATTGCCTATCTCTTTGTTCTATATCGCTCTCCTTCATTTTAAGACTACACTCTTTTTGATGTTAAAAGCCCTTTATCCTTCAGCCAATATTGTTGTTTTTGTTGACTTTAATGCTCATCACACTTAATGGCTTGGCTCTAGTGTCAATGACTCTGCAGATGTTAAGGCCCACGACTTTTGTCTTTCTCAATCTCTAACACAAATAGTCAAATTTCCAACTTGCTTCCTAAACAGTCTGAATCATTTACAGGCCTTGCGATGATGTAGGAGCGATTGCTCAGCACGTGCAAAACATGCCCGTAAATGGTCTTCTGGGCGCGACAAAAAGCTCTTGCTAGTTACGTTACAAGAGTAAAAAATTGCGCTCTATGAAAAACTTGCAAGGTAGAAAATTATAAGTTGATTTTATAGAAAATATTTTTGGTAAAAATGAGTTTTTACCAAAAAATGTATTTGCTAAGTCAAAATATGTTTAATTAATCAGTAGTGTTTGCATATTGTTAAATAATACAATGAAGTTATATTCATTATAAAGTACATCATACATACATTAAAATTAAAAATCTCAGTGCTAGAGAGCCAATGATTTATTTCTTCTTTTTGAAAGTTAAATTCAACACGACAATTTTTTTTAAATTTCTGTTGAACTTTATCATATTATCCCTTAATTGTACCCAAGTTAAGTTGAACCAACTTGCACAGTTTTTTTGGGTTTGCTTAACTAGTACTTTTACTTTAAATTTGCACTTTGAAAGTAATGTAATAAAATTTCAAAAATTGCAACACTTTAATGAAAATTCTTTTAATTATCTAGTATTTATTCAATTTAAGTAGCAGGAAAAAATGAATTTTTTAAATCGCGCAGGCTAACTTAAAAAAATTTCCCCCCTTTCCCCCCCCCCCCCCTTATACCTTGTGTTTCTTTGCGGTAATGGGGGGGGGGGGGGAGTTGCGTTAGTATATAATTGTAACTTTTGTACGTAATTGTTCTACTTTTAATACATTATCTCTATATTTAAATGTAATCTTATAATTTTCTTGTTCAGCAGAGTTTAAAATAGCGTAAGTTACTGTTATTATTTACAACTTAAGTTATAACTTAAAGTTTAAGTTGCAATTGTAATAAGCAATAACGTTTTTAATACTATTAACAGGCTTGGTTGGGAAGCAGGGGTGATCGCTCTCGATTGCTGACCACGTAAATAATATTTAGTTGCGAAAAGCTGGCCAGATTTTTTAGTCGTTTTGAGAACATTTTAAAAAGCAAAAAAAATGCGCATAAGATTAATTGGACCGAAGAGAGACAATTACAAAAAAAAAAAATTTGGCAAATAAAATATCTTTAAACACGAAAAAAAATAAAGCTAAATAAATTACGTTTAGAACAAATATTTTTGAAATATCGCTCTTTTATAATTTTTTTTATAAAATTAAGCGATGTTTTTTATATAAAGTAACAACTTACAATTGTTTAAAAAAAAAAAAAAAAATGCTCTTTATTTAGCAAAGTTTGCAAGTTTTAGTTTTATTTATGCTAAATTATTTTATAAATAAAAAAGTTAATTTTTTCAATACCTATTTTATGTTTCGCGTAGTTTGAAAAGTTTAACATATTTGAAGCAATTCTTCTTAGTAAGATAAACAAATGAAATAATTACATCATTGAATTACTATAGAAATTAAATTAACAAGATAGAAATCAACTAAAAAAGTTAAAAATACTTTATGACGAGGAAGCGAAACTGCTTCACAATATCGCTGATGATGTTTAGTGAGTGGGCTTTTTAATTTTAATTAGTATTTAAAACAGAAAAAAGTATAACGAGTTTCAAGAATGGCAACTTAAGTGAAAACAATTAGAGTTAGTAAACCAATATATAGAAACTTTTCTTTATATCTAATTATTTGCTATATATATTTGTGTTCTGTCGTGACCACAGGCGTGGTGCTTGTTCATCCGCGAGATACTTTGTGTGCGTTGTTTGTGTTTAGTAACCAGAAACTTCTTATATGTTTGTTACACAATTAGTTTTGTTAACTATAACGATTATAACTTCATTGAAAACGCAATTATTTTTGTAAGTCTTTGTTTAGATCATAAAAATTGCTTTAAAAGATACATTACGATAAAAAACAGATACACAAAATTACATTTACATAAAGATTACATACTTTTTAAATAAAAAATAAGAATATACTAATAAAATCTATAACTTATAATAAACTTTTGAAATTTTGACAATTTAATATATATTTAAAATATTTATTTTTGTAAACAAATAATATATATTTTTAAAACAAGAAAACTAGAAATCTCAAAACGTAACAAATCGTGAGTAATACAATTCCTAAAACATTTCAACAGAATACTCTAGAACTTTATTTTGCTAAGTCAGCGTATTTTTTGAACCAATAGAATTAGTTTCTTCGTTAATTTGGCGGGTTTTTAGTGTTCGTGTATATTCTTTTTATTCTTTTGCACAAAGATGTTTTGAGAACATTCAAGTTTATTATGTTTCCATGTATGTTCGTAAAACAAAATTTTTTTGTTTCGTATATAAACTTAAATGTTCTCAAAACTACTAAAAAACCTGGCCAGTTTTTCGCAACTAAATATAATTTCCGTGGTCAGTATTCAAGAGCGATCGCTCCCGCTTTCCGACCAAGCCTGTATTAAGATATTTCTTAAAGTATATATTTTACTTAAAATGATACTTAAAAAAGTAAAAGTAAAAAAGTAAGAGGAAAAACCACTTCAATTAGTCAAATAAAACTATTTATTACGTTCATGCTGACGTTAAAACATGTGTTAATTTTAAAAAGTATTTAATTGTTAAAAGCTATAAAACAACATTAAAACAAACTGCAAAGTTGTTTTAAAAATATAAAGAGCTTGGGTTAACGTAAAACAAATTTGTGATGCTGTTTCGTGTTAATTTCTACAATTTATAAAATAAAACGCGTTAAAATAAAAGGAAGCAAATAAATAAAATTGATCTAGTTAATAAACTAAAACAAAACTTCATATTTGCGCCTATAGACCTATACGAGTTTATAATATATGGAACAAACGAGTAAGATCAAAGCATAAAAACATTAGATACCACGTCTTTTATAAATTATTGTTTCCTGATCAAGCGTACGATTAAAAATTTAAGTATAATTAAGTTTTTCATTCAAATTGTTTTTAAACTGATGTTTTCATTCAATTTTTTTATTATAATTGTTTTCCAAAAAAAAGTGAAACAAAAAATTTTGTTTAATAAATCGAATTATATCAAGTATAAGAATATGCTTAAATTATTTTTTTTAGAAAAAAATTTTTTTGAACAGAAGTAAAAAAATTTATTAAATTTAATTTAAATTTTTTATAATTTTTATTTTAACTTGCAATTTGCAATCACTGCTTTGATGTTTGCAATAGAATGTTTCTACTTTTAAAACTATTTTCAAGAAAAAATATATAATTCAAAACGTTAAAAAAATTTACGATTTAAGAAAAGAAAACTTTCTTCTTTTCTCCCTTGTTTCATCAACCTATTTTTAAATTTTAAATTTCTATCACAAAATTATTTGAATAAGTGAATTTTAAGGCTAAAGTTCTCTTGTTAAATTGATTTCTTTTTAAATAAAATTCTTGAAAACAGTTGCGTATTTATACTATAATTTATACATTTTCTATAAATTGTAGAAAATGTTTAGTTTAGATGTTGCTATAAATAAAATGAAAATATAAAAAAAATGGTGTCGCGTTTTTCATATTCTATTTGACAATTTTTGTTAAAATAATTATTAGTTAAAAGCTTATATTATGTGTTAACAATATTTAAGATCTAAATTGAAACATGTCTATGGCTAACTTTTGCGAGTATATTAAATAAATTAATATAATTGTTAAATTAATACTTGAGTAACTGTAAGTTACTATCTTAACTTAACTGGTTGTTTTGATTTAGGTTATAAGTTAATTTACTCTATCCATTTAGTAAAGTTAACTAAATATAACTTCAATAGTTTCAAGGTCGTTAAAGCGAAAAACGTGAAAGCAAAAAAGTTGCTGGTTTCTATTTTACAATTTTTACTAATAGAAATTTTATTTAATAAAAACGAATTTGTATATATTTTATTATATTTAAAGTAGTAAAGATAATTATATAAAATTGTTTATAAAATAATAAATTAAATCATTATTATTAAGTTAATTTGGAGCAACGTTTCTTTTAAAAAAAGATAAAAATGCTGTTTTGTTGAAGAAATAGAATGAAGAAAAAATTATTTTTAACTTTTGTCTTTTTAATTTTCTTCTACACAGAGATTTAAAGTAGTTTAAATATTGAATAAAAATCTCCGTGCAAAAGAGAAAATGATCATGCTTCTATTCAAAAGCAAATGATCATGCTTCTCTTCAAAAGACAAACTTTGCGTGACGTACTTTACTATGAAAACATTACTTTTAAGAATTGCCAAAAAAAAAAGCTAAATTAAAAAATAGTAAATAAACAACTAAAAAAGTAAACCAATCGCGAAAATATGTTTTAAGAAAAAAACTAATCGCGAAGGTGTAAAAAGCAATCACGATTCGCGATACGATTAATTCAAGCCCTGATATATATATATGTATACACACACACACACACAGTAAAGGGCTTAGATATACAATTTGTAGTAAAAAACGGTTCTTAGCTTGTTTGTGGTATTAAAGCTGACAAAATTAAGGATACATTATGTAAAAATGCATTAATTGCGGGAAGTAATTAAATTTAGAAAACCGTAAAAAAGACAAATTAAAAGACTAAAATGTTTTTAAAAACATTACTTTCATATTTATCAGCAAAACAATTCTCCAGAAAACAGACTTCTGTTAGGCTTTCATGACTTCTAGAGAATCTTTAACAATATCTATAACAAGGGTAAAGGGATCATCCATAAATTACTCAATCCTAAATTTATTTAAAAAAAAAAAGTAGGAGATCTTAAGCACTTCTATAAGGTCATTTTTATTAAACTTAATGCTCAAATGCAATTTTTTATATAACTTAATGCTCTGCAAGGGAAAACTCTATATCTTTTTTGTTTTGTATTTTAGTGAAATTTAGTGTTTTGTAAATTATGGACGATCCCAAATCTGTTATTCCGCCTCTCTTGTATGGTTCAGATTTTGCCACCTTACCTAAAGACAAAGCTGAATTGTTTGCTAAGAACTTCTCGTCAATATCATCTCTTCATTCCACTATTCGCATTCTACCTAATATAGCATACAAACAGTTTGATCAATTGCCTAATCTTTGTATCACTCCAGCTTCTGTATATAAAGTGGTTTCTTACTTAGACTCTTCTACAACCTGCGGTTCGGACAACATACCCGTTATAGCTTTGTAGAAGTATTCTCCGGAGCTGTTGTCTATACTTTCAAAACTGTTTTTAACAAGTGCTTATCGGAGTCATATTTTCCAGCCTTCTGGTAAGCGGCATCTTTTGTCCCTATTTTTAAAAATTCTGGAGAGCAATCTGACTCGTCTAACTACCAACCCATTAGTCTCCTTGCTATCATAAACAAGATTTTTGAGTCTTTAATTAACAATCTCTTATCTTGAATCAAATAACTTACTTTCTGATCATTAATATGGTTTTCGATCTTCTCATTTCTACTGCTGATTTGTTAAAGGTAATAACTGATAGGCTTTATTGTGTATTAGATAGATGTGGAGAGGTTAAGACTATCACTCTCAATACTTTTATTGATTTTTAGATGAGGAGAGGCTAAGGCTATTACTCTTGACATTTCTAAAGCTTTTGATAAAGTTTGGCTGGTCTTCTCCATAAGCTTTCTTCTTACGGTTCATCAGGTAACATCTTTAAGATTATTGAATTCTTCCGTACCAATCGTAGTATAAAAGTTGTCCTCGATGGACAGCACTTTTCTTCATATCCTGTAACTTCAGGTGTTCCTTAAGGTTCAATCCTTGCCCCTATATTCTGTTTAATTTACATTAACGATCTTCTAGATATTCTCACATCTAAGATGACATTGTTTGCTAATGATATTACCATTTAATCTTGTCTTGATAAGATGTCAACACTATCTGATTGGTTAGAGGGAGCATTTGAGCTTGAAAAGGATCTCACTTTTACTACAACATGGGGCTCGCAGTGGCTGCTGAACTTTAATTCAGATAAAACCCAATTTTTTTCAGCCAATCATTATCACAACAATTTGGATCTTTCTATATTTATGAACGGTAATGTATTTAATGAGTCATCTACCCTTCATCTTCTAGGATTAACTCGTACTTCTGAACTTTCTTGGAAACCATATATCAATTTATATCAATCATATATCAATTTATATCCATATATCAAACCATATATCAATTTATATCAAAAAATATATATCAATCTTTCTTGGAAACCATATATCAATTTGGAAATCATATATCAATATTAAGTCAGGTCAGGTTTATCCTGCTACTGGTAACATGCAACTCAGTACAATCGCCTTTTTAGGCAAAGGCTAGGAGATGCAAACTCGGACATAAAACACCCCTGCCTTGGGGCTCTTGGTTGATTAAAGGCTAGAGATGGTGTCTCGATAAAAATACTCATCTTGGGCAGATGTTACATGCATACGGCTGCTGTCTTGTAGAAGGCCTCCTAAGCAAAGACTTAAGGGGTAAACACATTCTATCTGTTGACCAGCCTCGCACCCCTTCTTCATCTATTAGGCTGGCGCAGATGTATTTTTCAGGCGCAGATGTACATTGTTTCCAGTTTAGGATGTTTAACACCATGATTTTTTTGACTCGATGCATGGTTTTTGCTTGTGTCTCTGTTTTTATGACTAGGCAACTCATTCTATTATCTCCAAATGAGGGTGCAGGTCTAAAACTCAGTTTTATGGTTCTGAGGCTGGCTGGTAGTCAGGTTTCCTGAACTCTGTGGTAGCTCTTAGAGAGGCTGATTCCATTAACAACTGAAAAATATCAGAGTACTAACAGTGCCATGTTGCGCATGGATGGTATCCCTGTTTGTACTTTTAGTGTGCATTGCCAAGGCCACATTGGAGCCCTTTGTTACGGCTTAGGGTTTATTAATAGAAATGAGGCAATTGCTTGGGCTATAAAACAGTGTACTGAGTACTATCTATATTTCGAGTCAAGTTCTTTAACAAATTTAAAAATGAATAAAGTAATAAAAACTATAAAACACAAAAAACCACAGTCATCACCAAGACTATAACGGGTATGTTCGCTAAACCTATCATTCACTAATATTCGTGGTCTTCGAAGTAACTTTTCTTCTGTTGAATCTTATCTCTTGCAAAGTTCACCAGACCTACTTGCTCTTTGTGAGACTAGTTTGAGTTCGACTGTCTCATCTTGTGATCTTAGTGTTGATGGTTATCTTCCTTTAATTCGTAAAGACTCCATAAGTCACATGCTTGGCCTAGGCATTTACATTCGATCATGGTTTGATCTCTCTAAAACTATTATCTCATTCTTCTTTATCATTAGAATCCCCCTATCATTGTACATCTTACAACTACCTTAAAGCTGACTGGGACTCTTTTCGTGATTTTTTTCGTGATGGCCCCTGGGTAGAAATCCTTTGTCTTCCTATTGACAAATGTGCTTCATACATAACTTCATGGATTCAGGCTGGCATGGAATCCTTTATTCCTTTTTGACGATTCCAGATCAAGCCTCACTCTTTTCCATGGTTATCCTCGCATTGTGCTGCTGCAATTGCCAATCGAAACCATTACTTTCATATCTATCAGCAAAACAATTCTCCAGAAAACAGACGTCTGTTTATTACTGCTAGGAACCATTGTAAAAAGGTTTTGTCTTACGCCAAAGCCCGCTATTCTCAGATCATGAAATCTTGTATTTCCTCACACAAGTTAGGCTCTCGTGACTTCTGGAGATTCTTTAATAGTATCAATAATAAGGGCAAGTCTGTAATTCCACCTCTTTTGTATGGTTCAGACTTTGTCACCTCACCTTAAGACAAAGCTGAATTGTTTGCCAAGAACTTTTCATCAATATCATCTCTGGATTCCACTAGTTGCGCTCTACCTGATATAGCCGTCAAACAGTTTGATCCATTGCTCGACATCCATATCACTCCAGCTTCTGTATCTAAAGTGATTTCCTGCTTAGACTCTTCTAACATACCCGTTATAGTCTTGCAGAAGTGTTCTCCGGAGCTGTCATCTATCCTTTCAAAAAAATTTAACAAGTGCTCATCAGAGTCTTGTTTTCCAGCCTGCTGGAAAGCAGCATCTGTTATCCCTATTTTTAAAAATTCTGGAGAGCAATCCGATTCATCTAACTACCATTCCATTAGTCTTCTTCCTATCATAAGCAAGGTTTTTGAATCTTTAATTAACAAACACTTAATCTCTCAACTTGAATCTCATAACCTACTTTCTGATCATCAATATGGATTTCGATCTTCTTGTTCTACAGCTGATTTGATAATAGTAATAACCGATAGGTTTTATCGCGCATTAGATAAAGGTGGAGAGGTTAAGGCCATCGCTCGTGACATTTCTAAAGCGTTTGATAAAGTTTGGCATGCTGGTCTTCTCCATAAGCTTTCTTCTTACGGTGTATCTGGAAACATCTTTAAGATTATTGAATCCTTCCTTTCCAATCGTAGTATAAAAGTTGTCCTTGATGGACAGCACTCTTCTTCTTATTCTGTAACCTCAGGGGTTCCTCAAGGTTCAATCCTTGGCCCTATACTCTTTTTAATTTACATTAACAATCTTCCAAATATTTTCAGAACTAAGGTGGCATTGTTCGCTGATGATACTATCATTTATTCTTGTCACAATAAGAAGCCAACTCCCTCTGATTGCTTGCAGGGGGCATTTGAGCTTAAAAAGGATCTCACTTCTGCTACAGCATGGGGCTCACAGTGGCTGGTGAACTTTAATTTAGATAAAACTGAATTTTTTCAGCCAATTGTTATTGCAATAATTTAGACCTTCCTATATTTATGAATGGTAATGTACTCGATGAGTCATCTACCTTTCATCTTCTAGGATTAACTCTCACTTTTGATCTTTCTTGGAAACCTTATATCAAATCCTTTGCAAAATTAGCATCTGCTAAAGTTGTATCTCTTTATCAAGCTCGACACTTTCTTACTCTGGATACTATTCTCTATCACTATAAATCTCAAATCCGGCCTTGTATGGAATACTGTTGCCATATCTGGGGCAGATCTTCTAATGATGCTCTTTCTCTTTTAGACAAGGTGCAAAAATGCATTGTAAATGTAGTTGGACCTGCTCTCGCAGCCAACCTTCAACCTCTATCACATCGTTGTAATGTTGCTTCTCTTTCTCTTTTTTACAAATACTATAATGGGCACTGCTCTAAAGAGCTAGCTACTCTTGTGCCATCTACTAAAATTCATTCTTGTGTTACTTGTCATTTAATTAAGTCTCATCCTTTTTCTGTTACTGTTCCTAAGTGCTATAAAAACTCTTTTTTGTCTAGTTTTTTTCCTCGAACAGCAGTACTTTGGAATTCGCTTCCTTCATCTTGCATTCCTTATTCATACTATTTGCAATCTTTTATGTCATCTGTCAATCGTTATCTTGCTATACAACGTTCATCTTTTTTCTTATAGTAACTTCCAGCACTAATTAGTGATTACTTGCAGCCTTGTTGAAAGCGAAGATGTTAAAAAAAATATATATCAAATTCATTGCAAAATTAGCATCTCTTACGGTTGCATCTCTTTATCGTGCTCACAAATTTCTTACGTATTCTATTCCTGAGTAAGAAATTAAATCTCAAACTAAAAATTACTAAAATTCATTCTCATGTTACTCATCATTCAATTAAGTTTCGTCTTTTTACTGCGACTGTTCCTAAATGATCCAAAAATTCTTATTTGACCATCAGTCCTTTGGAATTCATTTCCTTTATCTTGTTTTCCTGATTCATATAATTTGCAATCTTTTAAGTTGTCTGTAGTGTACGTAGTATATAGACTTATATGTGCAACATCATTCAATTTAACCCCTATTCAGCAAAATTGTTAGCTCAAATAAAAGTTTTATTTTGTAGCCTTTTCATATTATTTTCAACAGAATCCCAATAAAAGTAAGATACAGTTGTATGCTAATTAGGAAATCTTTAAATGCATGTAATTTTCATGACAAGCAACAGTATAATTAAAACTAGCTCAGTGATATTGTTTTGAAGTACATATCTGACTGCTGCTTACTTACATAGCTGCATCATCTGAATATTCTGTGTTACATTTTATAGTATTTTTTTTATTATTATTTAGTTTTTTTTCCATTGCACAACCCTGCTCTATTGCTTTAATCTTCTCTTTAAATTTGTTTTTTTTTTATTTACTGATGTTTATCCACAAATCAAAAAATTGTTTGATCTTGTATATACTATGCCAGACAGACCATCTTTGCACCATGATTTATAAAAGGCAGTAAATATAAGTCTGATGCAATGACACAGTTGTTTATAGTATAATTAATTTTTTAATTGTTGTGTGTATGTTTGAGGATGTTCTTTGTTCCTTTTCAGCATAAATTTGAAAGTTTTTCTAGGTCACTTGTTTCAAAAAAAAACACTTGTTTCAGTTTTAAATATATGAAACTTATAAAAGATCAGTTTTGTTTTGATTGTATTTTTTAATGTAGTTGCTAAAGTAATTGACTGTTACATCTTTATCACCATCTTTATTATCATTGTCTGCCTTGTGTAATGCTACTTCATGTTTCCATCTCTCTTTAAAATTTTCCATCAATGTCATTGTTTGCTTTTTTTGAATAAATGATCTTATTTTATGTTTTTTAAATAGTTATTTAGATAAATTGAACAATAGAGATTATATCAGCTTGTGTCATACTGAAACATTGAATAAAATAAATCAACATTTTTTTAGTTTCCATAAAAGTGTTGTTTCTACTGATAAAGATGTTGTTCCCATTGATAAAGGTGTTGTTTCCACTGATAAAGGTGTTGTTTCTACTGATAAAGGTGTTGTTTCCACTGATAAAGGTGTTGTTTCCACTGATAAAGGTGTTGTTTTCACTGATAAAGGTGTTGTTTTCACTGATAAAGGTGTTAGCCTTCTGCTCTCATATTAACTGGCATTTTTACTTTTATATTTGTTGATATCAGTATTTGTACATTAAACTTGAATGCACTTTTTTTTTATCAAGGTTTCTTGCGCTCAATGATGTTTCAATGCATTTTCAACATTGTTGCTGTAGCCATTGTTTTAAATTTTTTTTGACACAGAAGATTTTGTAATTGTTGTATTAGTTTACATAAGATAAGATTAATAAAGATTAATAGTTAAAAATTGAGATTAAAATTAAGGAAGAGATTATTAGATTAACAAAGAGAAACAGTGTTTGTTTAATGTTACTAGATTAACAGAGAGAAATCGCGTTTGTTCAATATTAGCAGATTAAAAGAGATACATTTAATATTAGCAGATAAACAGAAATTAACTTATAAATATAAATATATAAATTCATTTATAGAAATTATGT
This sequence comes from Hydra vulgaris, assembly GCF_022113875.1. Classification (NCBI taxonomy): domain Eukaryota; kingdom Metazoa; phylum Cnidaria; class Hydrozoa; order Anthoathecata; family Hydridae; genus Hydra; species Hydra vulgaris. Next base: position 75,786,630 of record NC_061157.1, read on the forward strand.
GAATTTAACAAGGAAGTAATCACACAGATTTAATTTATCACGTATTGATTGAAGTAATTGATAAAAACAACAACTAAATAAATGATTTTTATTTTATTAATTATTGACATAAACAGAGTATTAACATTTTTTAGTTTTTATTTATAACTTTATTGTACAAGATTATAAAATAAGAAAATTGCCGTCAAATTTAGAATAAATACAATATTATAAAAGCATTCATAACTAATTTACTATTAATTTAGAAAGTTATAAATTAGTAAATCAGGGTTATTTTAAAAGCTTACTTAAAATTATCGTTTACATGTTCTGATAAATCAAATTTTACTCTATATAAATTTATTTTTACGTTGTGATATTTCCTAATTTTTTTAATAACTTTTTATTCAAATGAAGTTTAAGAACAAGTGATCAACTTACTTTATATAAGTAATAGGCTTTTAGGAAACTTCTGTTGTTGTTTTCTTATTGATTTATTTTGATAATTTAAAGAAAATACTCTACAATTCTTTTTCAGAGCTTCACCCATTTTTGGTTGTCAATAGAGTTGATGAAGGTTCTCCAGCTGAAGTTGCTGTCAGTTCTTTTTTTTATTTTATAAATATCTTTATTTAAATTCAAAAAACAAAAGTTAAAAAATAAAGTAATAAAAAAATGAAATAAATAAAGTTACAAAAGATATTGTTTTTTTGTTATTGTTGTTGTTTTTTTATTCTGATTCACTACCAACAAGGCTGCAAGCAACCACTATCAAGTCGGGAATTACTAGAAGAAGAAAAAAAGAATAGAGTTGTAGAGCAAGGAAATGGTTAACAGAAAACTTGAAAAGTTTAGGTTGTATGAGTCAGTTAACCATGAAGTTGAGAGAGAGTTCCCAAGGGTTAAAGTGCAGGAAAAAAAACTAGAGGAATGAAAGTTTTTATTGCATGCAAGGACAAATACAGTAAACAAATGAGGCTTTACTGAATGAATTGTCAAGCGAGAATGAGTTTTAGTGGATGGAATTAGAGATGATAGCTTCTTTGAGCAGTGAATAGTAATTATAGAAAAGAGAAGAGATGCAACTTTACGACAATGGGAAAGACGCTCAAGCTTCGCAGATAAAGCATGTCCAACTACATTTTACAATGCATTTTTGATCCTTGTTTAGAAGAGAAAGAGCATCATAAGAAGAACCAGCCCAAATATTCCATACATGGACGAATAAGTAATTTTTAGAGTTAGAGAATGGAATCAGGAGTAAAAAATGGCAAGCACGGTAAGGAAAAACAATCTTAGCAGATTGTAGTTTAGCCATTGTTTGTATATATGGTCTCCATGAATAGTTGGTAGTAAACAATAATCTAAGATGACATCAAGGAGAGGACTCAGTGAGACGGTTGCCATTCAATAATATAGGAATGTCAACAGTATTGTAATAGTTGTTGTAAATAATTGAGTTTTAATTTACAAGCCACTGCAAACCCCAATCTGGTACAGAAGTAAGATCAAATTCAAGATCGGCTGCCTGTTCTAAGCAATCGAAAAGAGAAGAATTTTTGTCAAGACAGGATTATAAAGTTGAGTCATCAGCAAAAAGAATCTTTTTAGATATACGGTTGTTGGGAAGATCATTAATGTAGATTAGAAACAAAACGTGATCAAGGATAGAACATTGAGGTACCCCATAAGTTACTGGAAATAAAGAAGAGTATTGGCCTTCGAGGATGACTTTAATAAAGCAGTTAAAAAGAAACAATTTGATAATCAATTATATGACAAATTCAAAACAGGTTTTTCACAAACTCAAACAGAAAAAAGGTTACTAAACTAAGCATTTCGAAAAATGTGGTTTTTACAATCTTAAATTCATTAATGGACTGCACTTCAACAATTCCAAAAGGCAGTTTGTTACATAATAGTCCATTTGTAAAAAAAGTTTCCGATTTTTCATATCTATTTGTAAATTGAGCAATAGTGAAATCTTAAATTTTTTTGTAGTAGAATATGCTATTCAATTTTGAAAGTTAGATTTCTTTTTTTCATTCTTTTTTTATCATTCATCATCATTTTCAGATTCATTTTTTTTTTTTAATTCTTAAAGTTGTCAAATTCAACAAGTGTAAGCATTTATATGATGTTGTATCAAGTATTTATATGATGTTGTATCAAGTATTTATATGATGTTGTATCAAGTATTTATATGATGTTGTATCAAGTATTTATATGTTGTATCAAGCATTTATATGATAAATGTTGTATTTTCAGTAACAGTTTTGTTTCTTGTCTTTGTATGTTTTCTAGAATATTTTTATCTTTCTCCATATATGGTGACCATACTTGAATTTCATACTTTCATATTCAAGGTAAGGTCTGATAAAACTTATATTTAATTCTCTGAAAGATAATTTATTTTTAGATTAAAGTATTTTTGGAAATAGTCTTTGTAATGTTTTTAATTTATTTTACTGATGTGCATAGCTTTACACTTTTCAGAATTTAATTTCAGCTTTCAGTTTTTAATTTCAGCTTTCAGTTTTTTGACCATTTATTGCATCAACATCATTTTTTTTTTTTTTTTATAGAACATTAAATTACTTAATGTTACACAAAACATTAAATTACTTAATTTATCTAATATTGTAATAATTTGTTGTTTTCTGCTTGCCACAAATAATATTGTCTGTATAACACAAATATTGTAAAATAAAACAAAGGCAGTCTAAGAATGCATCCTTGTGGGATACCACTTATAGCCTTTTAACATAATGAGCATATACAATTCTTTGGCTTCTATTGAATCAAAAAAATTATGTTTGATTTAGGAATGCAGAACTTGAATATAATCTCTTTTTTTGTGAGTTTTTAGTGGTTGTCGAGTTTAAACTGAATTTAAATTGAATGTTGTTGAGTTTAAACTGAATTAAAGTGGTTGTTGAGTTTTAACTAATTTGAATTAAATAAAATTCAGTTTTTTGTCAATTATTATTAAAAGTTTATTGCAAAATTTTAAGACTAAATTTTCAACCTCTATAATTGTATTTTTTATTTTGTATGAAATATTGTTTTTTACATGATGATCTCATTTAGACAAAGTGCACAAAACAAATTATAAACATATTTTAGCAGACAACCTTATACTTGTGCTTTGTCTACTTAAGGTTGTGGCTTTATAAGTTAAAATTGTGTAATGATTATGAATTAACAATTGATTTATAGCCAAAATAATCTCTGTAATTCTACTATGTACGGGGAAACAACAAGTACACTTGTAGTGTTCTTGTGTACACTGTACTTGTGGTATTGTAGCTTTATAATTCTTCTTCTCTTTTGCTTTACCATAATAGGCTGTAAAATATCGAAAAATTTTTGCACTTGAAGATTTTTATATATACAGTGGTAGAAAATATGATTAATACCTAAACATTTAAAAAAATACCTTTCAATCTTATAATCCTTTAAATCACAGTGGTGATAATTTATATTACTTTTTTGTCTTTATAAAGTTTAATATTAATATTTATATCTTAAAAAAAAAGTTTCAATTCCCTTTGATTTTTTCATGTAACTAACAGCAATTGTTAGTGACTAGAAATTTACTGGAAAAATAATAAATACAGAAATGACCAATTTGCTTTTATATTGAAAAAAAAAAATTAAATTTTTATGTAAATTATGTATATTTATTTTTTGCAAGAAGTTTATCTGTCACTTTATTAAAATTATCTATCAATTCATACAATATATGATAATAAGTTAATATATTATTGCATGTCCTATAATTTTTTAATTTCAATTTGTCAATTTTTCTTTTGGGCATGCTGTTGAACAATTTATGGTGTGTTGATAACAGAACAGCATAACATGATGCTTTTTTAGCCATTCACAGATACTTTTTGTTCTGAGACTTTTTATATTTATATTTATTAATCACCCGCTGTATATAATTTTTGTATATAATCTTGGAATATTTACTTCAAGAATATCTTTGAAGATTTTCCTTTGCTCCAATGAGATCCAGAACTCAATTGAATAGCTTGACTTCTGAAGATCTTTTTTAGGAATGATATTTTTTAACACAATAATTTTACTTTTTTTTTTTGTTTTACATTAAGCTCTCTTGATTGATTTGCTACCTTATATTTTTCAATTTTTCATAAATTTTTTAATAAATCTGGCTATTGTGCTGAAATTATTTTATTTCATTATTTTAGGACCATCTCTTTGTAAAAGAAGCTGTATATTTAGAATATCTTGCAGATAAAGCAATGGCATGCTATCCTTAGTATAAAAAAGATTTAATGAAGTATATTAGCATAAGTATCAGCTTTTATAGTGTCTGTTATTAAATAAGTATCAGCTTTCATAGTGTCTGTTATTAAATAAGTGGTTAGTGTCTGTTATTAAATAGTGTCTGTTGTTAAATAGTGTCTGTTATAGTGTCTGTTATTAGATAAGTGGTGTAGTGTAAGTAAATGTGGTAATGGTGAGTGCTCACTTCATAAGCGAGAAGTTCTAAGTTCAATCCCCACCACCTCCCTAATAGTACCATGTTTAACTTGTTTCTCAAGTTGAACACGGTACTAGATAAATTGGAAATAAAATTCCAGCATGATAGCCAGAGTTAAGGATTTGACAAAATATAGGAATTGTTCCCCCTCCACCCCATTTCCATACACTTGTGGTGTTACTGACAGCCCCCATCAGAGTTAGAGTCATCACATATATTTAAAAATTAATAGCAGTTTAATATTTAAGAAAAATTAACTATTTTTGTATTTCTTATTTTCCAACTACTTTAACTAGTCAATTTCCAGCTACATTCCAGCTTCCAGTAAAATTCCAGCTACTTTCCAGCTACCAATAAAATTCCAGTTACTTTCCAGCTACCAGTAAATTTTCAGCTACTTTCCAGCTACCAGTAAATTTACTTTAAACAAAGTTGTTAGTTACATAAGTAAAAGTGAATTTTTCTCAAAGATTTAAGTATTAACACTAAGCTTTTAAAAACAAAGTATATTAATTTTCATCAATTACTGTAAATATGTGCTTTTAGGTTGTATATTTATTCAATTTTTTAAATGGTCTCAAAAGCATCAAATTTCCAATTTAATTGAATTAATTAGAAATTGTTTTTTTTAACTTCAACAAAAGTTTTAACTTTTACTTATTATTATAAACTTTTCTTATAATCCTTAAATTTTACTTTTACTTTTATGGATAATTTTAGTATTTTAAAAGGAATTAAATTATTTTATTTATTCATAGAGCTTATCTTTAATCTTAAATTTTAAGGGGCTCAAGTTGAATGATTTAATTACGCAGTTTGGTTCCATTACCAAGACAAATTTTACAGGGCTTCAAGCAATTGGAGCTCTTGTTGAAAATAGTGAACAAGTAGGTATATTCATTTTTTTAAGTTTTTTTATTTCAAAATGCTTTTCTTGTTTTAAATTTTTATAGTTTGCTGAGAACATGTTTTACTAATGTTATATTATTTTAAGAAAAAAGTTTTGAAGGCATATCTACTAGAGTGCATCACATGTCTCCTAATTTCAAAAAAAGATCTGGCTCTATTCTTAAAACTTTCCATTTGTTATAAGCAACTCTTTAAGTTTTTCCAAATAAACTAATTGGATTTAGGGGGACTACCTCAAGCCTGAATTTTGGAATGAGACCCTAAACACCAACAAACAAAAATGTAAATAGTTTTTTGTTGGCGTTTAGGTAAATAGTTTTCTCTATGTAAAAAAGTATATATATATATATATATATATATATATATATATATATATATATACCACTAGATCAACTTTGAGTCGACAGCAATAAAATACCCGCGGAAAGTCGACGCCTCAAAAATCAGTATAACTTTATCAATTAAAACTTTTTTTTTTTCAAAAATTAATGAAATGGCTTCTTGTTCAATTGGGAATTAAATATTTTAAAACTTTTCTTTAATTTTCAATGTCAAGTCAACTTAACGCTTTCGAGAAATTTTTTTTTATTAAAAGTTGACTTTAACTTTTTTTTTTATTAGATCTCCTTAAAGTCGACATTAAAAAAATGGGTTCCCCGCGGGATAACAATTCTTATAAATACACAGGCCGAGGTGAAAAAAAGTGTGTATTTTTGTGTCACTGGTATCGCCGTGGTTCACAAAATTAATTAAAAGGTTTTATAAATGAAACTTTAAGGGAAAAAGTTAATTGAAAAAACATTACTTCAAAGTATAAATTTTATTCGGAACTGTTTTAAATTAACTTTAAAAAAATAAGTTTTAATGTCGTTAGAACTTCGGAAAAGGTTCGCATCTTTTATGCTATTTCGTTAATGATTTTGTTTTCAACAGTGTCTGGGCTAGATCTGTATTTTGATCCAAACTTAATAATATCTTGTCGACCTGAAATAGAAAAGATATGTGCTGTAATTTGAAATAAAGATACAAAGTTATCTACTCAAATCAAAAGTAAAATAAGAATAAATCAGCACCTTGTGACAAGTGATATAAATTAAAAAAAGTTTATGGATTGTTTTAACATTTACCCTTAATTTTATTTTTTATTCCATCTTATTTGATAAAAATTAACCACAATATTGTATTAAAAAGATAAATCTTTTTAATAAAATATTATTATACCTAATCAGGGTATCCAAGTAAATGCATTAAGTAATACCCTGTGATTAAACTAACATACTTCAGAAATCTTTATAAAAAACATTCTCTCACTTATATTGTCCTTTTGATTATACCTACGACTTAAATAAGATTTATAGAACTTTTATAGCTACTCACAAGAATCAAAAGTTTTCACATATGTAGAACTTTCTCAAATGCTCTTAAATTTTACCCATCTCCTTGCCCTCATGTCTAAACATACTCTTGATACAATAAAATAAAAATTAAAAAAAATAAAAACACATTTATTAAAAGTTGAATTGTCAAAATTTGCTCCATAGTTATACACAAAATAACTATTTAAGTATTTGCTTACAGTGCATATATAAGTATTATTCACTATATTAGAGGAACTATATTTGAAGTGGAGGAGCCAATTTAAGTTTATTAATAAGGTAAAATAAAATAAATAACCTATTTGATTATTATGTAGGCTATTTTTTTCTACTCTTGTATTGAAGGCACAGCCCACTTTGCACCACCATTTTAGCTGCTATTGAAGAAAACTTTTAATTTAATCCCTAAAGTAATATAACCTTAAATAACAATTTTTTTTCATAGTCTAATGTGATTATTAACATTTAAAAAAAATCTTCAAAATAAAAAAAAAAAGTTGTAATATATAAATAGAGTCAGATTATCTGGTGTATACTTTGCAATAAAACTTGAGACTGAGACAGAACTTTTTTCAGTTTTATTTATTTGATAATCATTAGTTTGAAAATGGAACTACAATTTGCTTGAACTGCTTTCATATTCAGTAGAAAAAGTTTTCATTTGTATTTTTTTAAAACTTGAGTACAGAATATTGATAAAAGTTATTTAATTATCAATTAAAAATAGTCATATAAAAAATAACTTGATATACAAATAAAACTTTAATTGTTTTTTAAATTTATTTATTTTATTTATAACATATAAAAACATGCCAAAAAAAAAATTAAATAGTAAATAAGATATATACCTAATTCATTTAAACTGCTTGCAGTGCTACTCTTAACTTTAATTGCTTTTAAAAGTCTTGCTTTACATCTTGCTAAAAAAACTTAAGTAAATTTTATTGTGTTCTTTTGTTTTTCTCATAACAATATTTCTTGCAAAAAATAAAAATGGCTACTTTAAAAACTATTCAAACAAATCAAAATATCTTTATATATATACAGGAGTTTTGATAAAAAGCTCCAAGACACTTTCCCTATAAAAAAGATAGTAAGCTGCTGAAGTTTGATAGTCATTTCAGCATCCGAAACCGTATAATCAGCTATTAGTGTAGCAAGGCGATGGCAATTATTTGTACAAGATCACGTTAAGTTGCCTTATTATATTTTTAGAATATTTTATTCAAAACAGAATTTTTGTAAAAATCGTGTTCTAGAATAAATAGCGTTTTTGCTGAAACTCCAACCTGACTAATAATCAGCCAAACCTAACAACTTTACTTTAATTGTATCTCTAGGAATTAAGACAGGAGAGGAACAACTAAACCCACTTCCAGACTGATAATTAATCTTCATTCTACATTCTAATTGATTTTCAGATAATGCATTTTTTATTCTTTGTTCATTTAATCATATATTGTTCAAGGCATTTTTATGCTCTTTACTTGTAAGTCTTGCAGGTATGCCAACTTGCCTACCATAAAATATAGTTAACTTGATACAATCATAGTTTCTTATTTTAATAAAGGAAGGTGAATGCGTTATTTCCTATTTCCTAGTTAGTCTTGCTTTCTATTTAGTCTTGTTTTCTATCTTGTATTCTATTCTATACCAGTAGTCATGCATTCTCCTAACTAAACCATTGTAGATCACAAATATAAGAGTGTTTTATCCACTACAATATGGCGAACAAAACTATCTTGTCAACTGTTAAATAAGTAATAATAAATATCTTATAATATATAGATCTAATTACTATACTAATGTGTCTAATAACTATTTATAAGACACTTGTATATTACTAGTAATTATTAGTTATTAGACATTAGTTATAGATAGTATTATTCTGTATGATACAGGCGTTATAGTTTAGGCAGAAACAACTTTATAGAGTTTAAGACTGTTAACAGTCAAAAACTCTTTATAGTTATTCCTGCCTAAACTATAATACCTGTACCATAAAGATTAATACTGCTAGTAATACTAGCAGTACTAATCTGAACGCATATTAGAAGTCAAATACACTAGTAGTATATTAGACTTCTAATAGGTTGTCTAGTTTACTATATAGCAATAATATTTCCTTCATAAAAGCACTTAAATATTTCGAAAAATAGAAAAAAGTTTTAAAATAAGATTCTTAAAGTTAGTGTAAAAAAATAAAAAGGTTCAGCTACAATATAAACAAACAATATAAACATACAAAATTTTCGAAATAAAGAAATCAAAACAAAAACATTCATAAAAAACAACAAGTTTCCGGGAAAAGCGACTCCGCATGGTAAGAAAATTCGTTTGAAATACGAGAAAAATGGAAATGACTTAAAATAAAACTGTATATCTCCTATATTTCATATATATGTTGTATTTGCAATGATATCCGTTAATAAACTCTCAAAACTTTAACTGAGTGACAGAGAAAACATTTTTAACTCCATAACAGCATGATATATACAGTTATACTTCATAATTTTCAAGATATTAAGTGCCGTCGACCTTACGTCGATATTTTGAATTTGTTTACATATATAAGCTTAAAATGAGATATTTAAAAAAATACTCATCGACGGCAGTTAAAAAAAAACAAACTTGTATTTTTAATCAAAAACTACTATATTTCATTGAAATAGAAAAAAAAAAACTTATATGTAAGACTGAATTTGATGAAGCTAAGATGAAAAACGTTAGGTCGACTCTTTTTTTACACGATTTGGCGACTTTAAGGCGAATCTAGTCATATATATATATATATATATATATATATATATATATATATATATATATATATATATATATATATATATAATATTTACATAGAGAAAAAAACAACTTTTCATGGGACTATAAGTTTCATGCCTATATGGCAATTACCAGCCATGTACTATATCAAAAACAAACAAAAAACAGTTTTTTTGTTTGTTTTTGATATAGTACATGGCAGATGATTACCATATAGGCATGAAACTTATAGTCCCATGAAAAGTTGTTTTTTCTCTATGTATATATATATATCAGGGGCGGATCAAGGGTATGTCTAGTATGTCTGTAGACGTATCCAAAAATAAAGCTAAATGTAAAAAAAAAAAATTAATATAATATTTTATTATTGAGTTAAAAAAATAAATAAAGTTGCTTCTTGTTTAGAGTGGTTTTTCAAGTTTAAATAAAAGAATCTTTTTTAACAGGAGGTTAAAGTAATAATAAATAAACAATATTTAAAGGTGAGTTTCCACTCATCCGTTTTTTCACAGGAACGGGATAGGAAAGGAAAAAATAATCACGTGAGCATGCGCAGTTTCCTTACGGACAAATAAAAACTTTTATTACGCATGCTCACGTGATTATTTTTCCCGTCTCTTTCCCGTTCCCGTGAAAAAACAGATGAGTGGAAACTCGCCTTAATTAAAAGGGTCAATGGGCGTACTCAATATTATTTTATTAAGTGATGAAAAAAGTTTTAAAATTTTAATTTTTTTTTGTTGTAAAAGCAAAATATTAATTTTTTTACTCATTACAATTTTTGGACGTACCCAAAATAGTACACCCTAAATAAAATCTTAGTCAAAATTCATTGTTTTATAATAATCAGGAGGTAATATATATTTTAATAGTTAATACATGTCAAAATAAATTAATGGATGTACCTAACATTATTTTTTTTCAATGATTGGATTTTTTATTTAGTTTAGTTTTCAATATTTAAATTTTAAGTAATTGGTTTTATTCATAAAAAAACACTCGAAGACGTACCTTTGTACTTATACCCTGATATATTTAAGGTTTATTGTGATTTTAAAATGTCTTTTAATGTTAGATGGAGTGTAAGTCAGGCAAAATTATTCTCTTTGAAAGGTATATTACAGAAAAATAAAAATTCTTGTATACAAGTCTTGTCGACTCTTGTAAATTTATTTAGTTTTCTTAAAGAATCAAGTGTTTACAACATTTCCGTGTTTATGCTGGTGATAAAATTCTTCAAGATCAACTTAGATATTATCAACAAAAAAAAATGCTTCTAAGACACCATATCATCTGGTAAAAAAGTGTTTTGGAGAAGTTATTAATGACAAAATATTTTTTAAATTGTTAACATTTTTCTATTTTTGCTGATGAATCTTCTGACATTTAAAGTAAAGAACAACTATTATAATTATATGGTTTTTTGGTTCAAAGTTCAATAAAAGAACTTATCAGTTTCTTAGATTGCACAAATGGTGTTACTAGTAAGGATTATACTGTTTTTTGGTAAAAAGTATTTTAGATTCCTTTTTATATATCATGAATTGCAGAGTTTATTGATATGATAATGCTAGAGCAGTTGATGGTCACACTAAAGGTGTTCTCTTGTATTTTAAATCTGAATAAAAAAGCTGCATATGCTGATTGCAACAGTCATAGACTTAATTTAGTTATTTGTGCCTCATAAAAAGTGCAATATGTCAAGTATCTTTTTTTGCATACTTTAATGAGGTATCATTTTCCAGGCAACAAATGTTAAAGGAGCATATTGAAAGTATTGTTCCATTGGCTAATAAAAAAACAATCGAAACACTTTTGTAAAATATGTTGGGTGGAAAAGGTTTACTTTTTTTTTGGATAGTTTTCAAGAACTTTGTGCTAGTTCCTACAAAAATGATTTCAGAAGTTCAATTATATCTTTTAGTGACTTTTATGAAACAGATCTACTGAATTCCCATGCTTTTACCTTGTGAGCTTTATGTATGTGAAGCCTTTTAGTTAAATTTAAAAAGATAGTTTCAATATTAATATTACTGAGTTGTTAAAAGTGATAAATTTTCATGGTTGTGAAAGCATTAAAAATTTACATGCTACTTTTGTATGTGGACATGTTATTCATTTTGGCGCCAGAAATATATATGTTAAGCACCATGGTACAGTGCCAAACAATAATAACACCGATTTGGTGTTATCATTTTTATATATAAAATGAAAAGTTGTATTTTTTATATTGGCAAATGCTTTTGTTTTTTTTAATTGATTTTTTTCCGTTTTTATGTATTTACCAGCAAGATTTAATCAAATAAAGGTTTCAAATTTTATTTTTTTTTAACAAAATGTGGCATTAATAATGCACCTCTAAATACCTCTTTACATAATTTAAAATTGCATATTATAATATACAAATATTTTATTATAAATTAAGTTATTTTATAATATATTTGTTAAAATATAAATATAAAATTTTGCTTTGTTTAATTTATTTTATTAATGTAATGTGAAAATATAGTTTTTAATAATCAATCTGTAAATAATGTGTAAATATATAATTTTATAATCTAAAAGTAAAGTGCCCCGTTGATAACCTTGCATATTTTTAATTTAAGAAAAGCTCTTAATAGGTTTGCTTATATATATATATATATATATATATATATATATATATATATATATATATATATATATATATATATATATATATATATATATATATATATATATTAATGTGAGCTATTTGGTTGATTTTTGCAATCACTCCCCATCCACTCATAAAGGGGGAGGGGCCATGCTGTCCCGAAGAGGTCTTCCATGGCGGGGGGATATGTATTTTTTTGCCAACTAGAGATACCAAAAAAAAAAGGCCTTTAATATTTCCAATATGCCAACTGTAGTTCAAAACTTGCTCAATGTGCTAACTCAAATGCTTATAGGACAGCTTGGGGGGGGGGGGGACACCCTACACCCCCCTCCTTGAGACGGCCCTTGGAAGTGAGGGTAGGTTGTTTCAAAAATCAGATGTATCTAAATAATTTCCTGGGTCCGTCCCTGTATTTACCTATATTTTATTTATTTATTTTTTTAGGGTGGTAGTTATTTTAGCTATGAAAAATCAAATCAATAAAAAAAATCAAATCAAAAAAAAAAAGAATAATGTTTAAAGAAAATAAAAAAACCTTTTAATGTAAAATTTGTTTATCAATGACTTTTATCAGTCAGTAATACTTTAAAATTCACGATAGAACTATAAACAATTTTTAAATGTTTCGTAAATACATTTAAATGTTTAAATGTATTGATTTAAATGTTTGAATGTATTGATACGCAAGAAAACACGAAAACGATTGCTATTTATTAGTAAAATATATTTGTTTTGTTTTTTTAATGAAAGAAAATTTTATTGTCAAACGATTGAGTTGCTTATTTTGCAATCATTAATTGACATTGTGAACGAGAGTCCCGAAGGAACTGTTTTTGTAACAATGACAACAGAAGCAATGCAATTATTTTTTTAACTTCTTTCGTAATAACAAAATTATGCAATTGAATAATTTCAACATAATAAAAGGCGAGCATTGACTCAGTATAATCAGTTTAGAATAAGTCGAGAAAGAACTTTTTTCACATTAAAATTTTGTTATGTTTTAAATCTCAAATAATATATTTATTAATTAAAACAGCAATTTATTTTCTTGCCTAAGTATTGGGGAATAAAGTCATCGTCTTTGCATAAACCTTCGTAAAAACTAAATTAAATGAAAAAGTTTAACCAAATTTGTCTAGCGTAAATAATGAATCAGTTTTTTAATACATTGTCTGATAAAGTTCATGAATAAATTACGTATCAAGTCTTTATTTTCGTGAAAACTTTATGACTTATCGTCATCTTTTCCTTGACTTGTATCAAATTTCGTAGCTAAAAATAGCAACCCTAAAAAAAAAAAAAAAACAGTATAAAAATTTTGAAAAAAATGTTTTTCAAAATTTTTAATGTAACAAAAAAAAAAAAAAAAACTTTTTTTTTTTTTTGTTACAAGAATTATTTTTTTTTTAATTTTTTTTTTTATTATCAAAATATTTTTCTTACATCCAATTTCAATTTTATACTTTGTTTAGACTTCGTTTCCTTTTTTTAAAATTATTTTTTATTCTCTGTGGATAATTTCCGCTTTCCCACAAAATAATGCCGTGGTCACATTTTCTAAAAAATTTCTTATATGCGTGGACTAACAAGTTGGCGACCGCACGCCTTTCCTGGGAAAGCCTGATATATATATATATATATATATATATATACACTGCTCTATTTAGAAAGTTGTTTACTTTCTTTAGTTTTATTGAGCACTCTTAACCGAAATAGAGTTTTGTTATTATTATTGTAATGCAACATTAAACATCAATATATATATATATATATATATATATATATATATATATATATATATATATATATATATATATATATATATATATATATATATATTAGGGTGCTCTAGAAATGTATAGTGAAAAAAATTTTTTCTCAAAATCTTGCTCCCTGTTGATTTTCCCATCCCTTTATCTATTTTAGAATAAATAAACAAGTTTCAAGCAATTTAATAGTGTTTAAGCCTTGCCACCAGCTCCCAAAAATTAATAGTTTGAAATTATTTTAACGTAAATTTACGATATATTATGTTTATGTATGTTATGTAAATTTGACACAAATTTTTGGCAATTATTACATAAATGATACAAAATAATTATAATATGAATATAATATAAATTAATTAATAAATAATTTATAAATAAAGCGTATAATATATGCTTTATTACATATTATATACATATGCAGTAGTGGTGTAGTGGTAGAGCGCTCGCTTCATAAACGAGTGGTTCCGAGTTCGATCCCCACCACGTCCCTGGTAGTACCGCGCTCAACTCGTTTCTCCGCGCAGCGGCCTTGCTCGTCAAGGTTCGTGTTTCGGAGTTATAGAGTTGAGAGAGGGTTATAACCACAAATAAGTAGCCTCCTCGTCTATAGTGGCCTTCTCGGCCTTGAGGAGGTGAATTAAAATAAAAATAAAAAAATATATATAAATAATAATTTTTAATTGATAATTAAATAATATTTTAATATGTATACTATCCTTTAATTATCTATTTTTATAATATCTTTCTTAAAATCTCTTTTATTCTATCATTTATTTTTATTTTAAGGTAAATTATCAAAGATTAACAAAGAAATTAGATGAAACTAAATTTAAGTTATGCACTTTTTTACTTGGACGCTAGTCATCGCTTTAACCTAATTATGGATAGACCGGTTTTAAGAAAAGACATTGATATCTGGTTATTATTAGGAAAACCATTAACTCAATTGTTACCATCAAGAATTCTATCAAAGGGAGATGTCCTGCGTTTCTTTTTTTTTATAAAAGACGGACCCACAAAACATCCTAAACATGTCAACTGTAATGGTGCTATAGTAAACACGATTATTGCAGAAATTCAAAATCAATGCGATAAAGCTGGAATTGCAGTTCAATGCAAAAACAAGGTTAAAGCGAAAATTTTGGATTTGTATGATGCTTATAGAACACTTCAAAAGAAGAAAGAATGTCAATCTAATGAAGCTAAAGAAAAACTGTTTGTTGATGATCTAAAAAATTATTTTTATATTGCTCACCAAGATGCTCAAAACAAAATAGAAACTGATTGACTTAGTGATAGTGAGCAGAAAAAAGTAGTGATAGTGAGCAGAAAAAAGAAAAAAAAAAAAGATAGTGATAGTGAGCAGAAAAAAGAAGATATTGAATTTCTTATGGCAGTTAGAGATCAGAAGCGAGTTATTTTGGGATCAGAAGACCGAGCATACAAAAGGAAAATTACAGAGAGAGAGAATTGAAATGACAAGAAGAATGGTTGAAGAAAGAAGAAGACAAAATCTTTCAGCAACAACAAGCACAAAATCTGAAATATACGTCCTGAAGTAGACTTGCAATCTGCAGATGACTCTAGTGTCACAGTTAAAAGCAGTTCTGACAATTCTGAAGATGAAGATTTTGAAAACCCACGTAAATCTGCTACGAAACCAAAAAATATCCAACCTGATAAAAACAGAGTAATTACACTGGCTCTTCCATGCAATCCATTTAAAAGTGAAAAAATTTCAGCAATGGCAGATCGCTTAAATTTATCAGCTGGTAAAAAAACAGCTTTCATGGCCACTATAATTTCAGAGGGTACTGCTGATTTGCAGTGTGTGACTTTATCAAAAACAAGCAGCAGAATAGCAGCTAAAAAACTTTGAATAAAATATGGTGAAACTACATTTGTTTCCCCAAAGTATGTTACATTACATTAGGATGGAAAAATCGTTCTAGAGGATGCTGAACGGCTAAGTGTTCTTATAGCTAGAATTCCAAACTGTAAAAAAGGTAAACTACTTGGGGTTCCAGTAATCTCTGATGGAACTGGTGCAACTATGGCTAATACCAGCCATTCTCTTGTGGTTCGGTGGAAAGTAGAACAATCAATTGTTGGACTAGTTTTTGATACCACAGCATCAAATTCTGGGTGGAAAAATGGTGCATGCGTACAGTTGGAATCATTTCTAGACAAGAAGCTTTTCTATTTTGCTTGTTGATATCATGTAATGGAAAGAATTTTATGTTCTGTCTGGCAAAAAATTTTTGGTACGACATCCAGTCCTGACACTCCTGAGTTCAAAGAATTTAAGAAATCTCTGGAAACCATTGAAGATCGAATAAAATTTAAAATTTTACATGTCACTGATCGTTGTCTTAAACAGCAGAAAGACAAAGTTGTTAATTTTTTGCAACAAATGTTGACTTCAGCTGACAGTGACAGCTTGCCTCGTGATGATTACAGAGAATGTGCAGAACTCATGCTAATACTTTTGGGAGAAATGCCTACTTGTGGGGTGCACTAGCTAAAACCTGGTGCAAACCATCATGCCCGCTGGATGGCAACTGTTATATTTAGTGCTAAAATGTATGCCTTTGGTGACCAGCTGAATTATGATCAAGATAAAATGGAGAAACTGCGTCGTATTTGCATATTTAATGCACTCTTCTACGTAAAGTTTTTTTTAGGAGTATTACAAATGTTTCTTTTAGGTTTTATCTTCCACCAATGATAAATTATAAATCTCAACTGTTCTCTATGATTTCTTTAACATTTTTGTCATTTTTGCATGAGACCAATATGTACTACATGTAGACAAAAGTTTAAACATTTGCATTTCAATAATTGCTGTTAGAAAATAAATAAATAAAGTGCAATGAGCAAGACAGGTCTTCTGTATGAGTTATAATTTTTTCTTCTTAAATTCAAACAACTCTCTAAATAATGGAGCAAAGATTGGTTGCTCGTTGAATGTCCTGAAGATATAGTTACCCTATTGCAGTGGAATGCATTAGGAATAAATTGTGCATCTTTTTGAGTTAAGTAGCAAATGGAGAAACTGGTGCCAATTAATTTCAAAAATCTTTTTTAAGTTTACGGTGAATCTATTTTACTGGATGGATTTATTTCACTGTTAATCACTATTTTTAATCACTATATTAAATAAATATTTTTGTTACAGATAATCATATTGATAATTACTGGTAAATTTAATTAAAAAATATTAAACAATAAATCTAAAAAATTTTAATCTCATGAAAAAACACTTCGCATATGTTTTTTTATAACTGAAACAACAAATATGATATATATAAAAATTATGATAACTGTATGTAAAGTATAATGATAAAAAAATAACTTTCTTTGTACATTGTTAAAGATTGATATAATTCTTTTAGGACATGATTAACGATTAGTATAGTTTCCTTTAGACATTATTAATGATTGATACAAAAGTATTTCCTTTTGGACAATTAGCACCAAAGAATTCTCGTGCAAATAAAACTCATAAAAACTGTAGTATCTAAAGTATCAAAATTTATCTAAAGATTTGATAAAGAGATTATTTAAAGATAAGAGTAGTATTATATAAATAGTAGTATTTTAAGAACTACTAAAGTACTAGAGAAAGCATGTAGTATTTTAAGAACAGGTAAAACTTAAGCAAGTGATTATAATATTTAGCATAAGTCTAGTTGAATAAATTTATATATAACAACATTGTTCTCTTTTTAATAATAAACTATAAAACCATTGCAAATTACATTAGTTTAATTCAACATGAGGTTAATCAATACTTCTGAAGTTGTTATGTTTTCTTTTTGTTTAATATTGGAAATTAGTATCTGACACTACCTTATTATTTTTGCATTTATGTGTTTATGTTTTTCAGTCACGGATAAAAATTCACAATGGAATTATTTTATACTGATACAAAATGGAAGTGCAGGTCAATGAAAGAATTGTTAAAAAACAATTTGAGTTTCTGGCGATATTACAAGTTATTAACATGCACACTAGGGGTGGGAATTTTTTACATTTATTTTTTAAAGTCAATTTGCCCTATTACTGCTGGCGGAGAAATATTATAAAAAGTATTTTAAAAATGATTTTAACCGTAACAGATTCATAACATTTTTAAAAAATCAATTGTTGCGACAGATTGAAAAGTTTTGTTTTAAGGGTTGAGCTCTATAAACTAAAATATTAGTTTAAAAAAAACAAAGTAATAAATTTAAATAGGGCTGAAAAATTTTTTTTTTTTTTTAACATCTTCGCTTCCAACAAGGCTGCAAGCAACCACTAATTAGTGTTGGAAGTTACTGGAAGAGAAAAGATGAAGATTGTAGAGCAAGATGACGATTGACAGACGACTTAAAAGATTGCAAATTATATGAATCAGGAAAGCAAGATGAAGGAAGCGAATTCCAAAGAACTGATGTTTGAGGAAAAAAACTAGACAAATAAGAGTTTTTGGAGCACTTAGGAACAGTAACAGAAAAAGGATGAGACTTGATTGAATGATGAGTAACACGAGAATAAATTTTTGTAGATGGCACAAGAGACGCTAGCTCTTTAGAGCAGTGCCCATTATAGTATTTGTAGAAAAGAGAAAGAGAAACAACATTACGACGATGTGACAGAGGTTGAAGGTTGGCTGCAAGAGTAGGTCCAACTATGTTTACAATGCGTTTTTGCACCTTGTCTAAAAGAGAAAGGGCATCATTAGAAGATCCACCCCAGATATGGCAACAGTATTCCATACAAGGCCGGATTTGAGATTTATAGAGATAGAGAATAGAATCCAGAGTAAGAAAGTGACGAGCTCGATAAAGAGAAGCGACTTTAGCAGATGCTAATTTTGCAAAGGATTTGATATAAGGTTTCCAAGAAAGATCAAAAGTGAGAGTTAATCCTAGAAGATGAAGGGTAGATGACTCATCAAGTACATTACCGTTCATAAATATAGGAAGGTCTAAATTATTGCGATAACAATTGGCTGAAAAAATTGAGTTTTATCTGAATTAAAGTTCACCAGCCACTGTGAGTCCCATGCTGTAGCAGAAGTGAGATCCTTTTTAAGCTCAAATGCCCCCTGCAAGCAATCAGAGGGAGTTGGCTTCTTATCGTGACAAGAATAAATGGTAGTATCATCAGCGAACAATGCCACCTTAGATGTGAGAATATCTGGAAGATCGTTAATGTAAATTAAAAAGAGTATAGGGCCAAGGATTGAACCTTGAGGAACCCCTGAGGTTACAGAATAAGAAGAAGAGTGCTGTCCATCAAGGACAACTTTTAAACTATGATTGGAAAGGAAGGATTCAATAATCTTAAAGATGTTTCCAGATACACCGTAAGAAGAAAGTTTATGGAGAAGACCAGCATGCCAAACTTTATCAAACGCTTTAGAAATGTCAAGAGTGATGGCCTTAACCTCTCCACCTTTATCTAATGCGCGATAAAACCTATCGGTTATTACTATTAGCAAATCAGCTGTAGAACGAGAAGATCGAAATCCATATTGATGATCAGAAAGTAGGTTATGAGATTCGAGATTCGAGATTAAGTGTTTGTTAATTAAAGATTCAAAAACCTTGCTTATGATAGGAAGAAGACTAATGGGACCGTAGTTAGACGAATCAGATCGCTCTCCAGAATTTTAAAAAATAGGGATAACAGATGCTGCTTTCCAGCAGGCTGGAAAACAAGACTCTGATAAGCTTTTGTTAAATAGTTTTGAAAGGATAGACGACAGCTCCGGAGAACACTTCTGCAAGAATATAACAGGTATGTTGTCCGGGCCGCAAGCTGTAGAAGAGTTTAAGCAGGAAATCACTTTAGATACAAAAGCTGGAGTGATACGGATGTTGAGTAGTGGATCAACCTGTTTGACGGCTAAATCAGGTAGAACGCAACTAGTGGAATCCAGAGATGATATTGATGAAAAGTTCTTGGCAAGAAATTCAGCTTTGTCTTTGGTGAGGTGACAAAGTCTAAACCGTACAAAAGAGGTGGAATTACAGACTTGCCCTTATTGATACTATTAAAGATTCTCCAGAAGTCACGAGAGCCTAATTTTTGTGATGCAATATGAGATTTATTGATCTGAGAATAGTGGGCTTTGGCGTTAGACAAAACCTTTTTACAATGGTTCCTTGCAGTAAAAATGACAGTAAAGACATCTGTTTTCTGGAGAATTGTTTTGCTGATAGATATGGAAGTAATGGTTTCGATTAGCAATTGCAGCAGCACAATGTGAGGAAAACCATGGAGAAGAGTGAGGCTTGACCTGGAATCGTTGAGAGAGAATAAAGGATTCCATGCCAGCCTGGAAGATCTGGGTAGAAATCTTTCGTCTTCAACAGGAAGACGAAAGATTTCTACCCAGGGGCCATCACAAAGAAAATCACGGAAAGAGTCCCAGTCAGCTTTAAGGTAGTTGTAAGATGTACAATGATAGGGGGATTCTGATGGTAAAGAAGAATGAGATAATAGTTTTAGAGAGACCAAACCATGATCAGAAGCACCTAAGGGTGAGTGTAGAGAAACTGTGCACTGACTAGGATTAGGAACAAGACATAAGTCGAGTAGAGAAGGTAAATGATTCGGGTTGTCTGGAAAGCGAGTTGGAAAGTTTACTATTTGAGTTAGGGATTGAGAAAGGCAAAAGTTGTGGGCCTTAATGCCTGTGGAGTCACTGACACTAGAGCCAAGCCATTCAGTGTGATAAACATTAAAGTCACCGACAACAACAATATTGGCTGATGGATAAAGGATGAGGACTTGGTCAATATAATCAGAAATAACATCAAGAAGAGTGCAGTCTTGAGATGAAGGTGAGCGATATAGAACAAAGAGAAAGGTGATAGAGTGAAGTGGTGCTAAACGAAAGCACATAAAAGAGTAGTCTGTGGATTCAAACCTAGTTTCCCGACAAACGGGTGAATTCTTACGAATGTAAATGCCTAGACCAAGCATGTGACTATTGGAGTTTTTACGAATTAAAGGAAGATAACCATCAACACTAAGATCGCAAGATGAAACAGCTGAACTCAAATTAGTCTCACAAAGAGCAAGTAGGTCTGGTGAACTTTGCAAGAGATAAGACTCAACAGAAGAAAAGTTACTTTGAAGACCACGAATATTGGTGAATGATAGGTTTAGCGAACTTGGTGATGACTGTGGTTTTTTGTGTTTTATAGTTTTTGTTACTTTATTCATTTTTAAAATTTGTTAAAGAACTTGACTCGAAACATAGATAGTACTCAGTACACTGTTTTATAGCCCAAGCAATTGCCTCATTTCTATTAATAAACCCTAAGCCGTAACAAAGGGCTCCAATGTGGCCTTGGCAATGCACACCTAAAGTACAAACAGGGACACCATCCATGCGCTACCATTCCAAACTCTGTGAGCTACCACAGAGTTTGGAAAACCTGACTACCAGCCGGCCTCAGAACCATAAAACTGAGTTTTAGAGCTGTACCCTCATTTGGAGATAATAGAATGAGTTGCCTAGTCATAAAAACAGACACACAAGCAAAACTCATGCATCGAGTCAAGAAGATCCAGCTTTTAACATCCTAAACTGGAAACAATGTATTAAAAAAAAAATTTACGAACAACCTAATAGATGGAATACTTTACGAACAGTGCTGTCGAACAGTGCTCCCAACCAACCTGTCATTAGCCAGTTTAAATCTTAAAAACTTTCCATCACTAAATAAAAAATCTTCCATCACTAGGTGTATTGCTAAATAAAAACTCTTTATATTTAGTAAAGAACCCCTAAGTTTGAAAAAGGGCCCCTAATTTGCAGGCCTTGCAAATATTCTAGCATGGCTAGCCTCCATGCTTACCAACTACATATAAAAAACTATGTAGTTTGGGGGTAAAAAGTTTGTTGAATTTTTAGTTATAAGTCTTTAAAATTGCGTCACAGAAGTAAATTAGTTCAAAAACCAATTTTAACTTTGTTACATCGTCAACATTTTTCTGCAAGAGAACCATGGCTTGGCCCATCGATTTACAATAAAATTGCACACCTCTATTATTGATTCTTTTTTTGTCTGAGTCAAAAACATATCCTTCAAAAAATAGATAACTCTTAAATTCCATCGTGCATTTGAAATAGGCCCAGGTTTAGAATAATGAATCACTGGTAAATTAATTGTGTCTTGATAAGACTTGTATTCTTTACATAATAAATCCAGCTCTGTATAGTCATTCCTGACATATTTTTTACTTTTAATAACTGGCCCTTTAGGCTTGTATTTTAAAATTAAATCATTGTAGTTACTAATCAACTTATTAAAGAACTAGTAATTTATATTAGGCGATGTTAATAAGGAATCAAACTTTAAGTTCATAAATGCTTAAGAATCAGGTCGAGAACATGAAGTTGACAAGGTAAAAAACACTAAACCTGGAACAATTTTTGTCAAATGCCTAATTATTCTATTTTTAGAACCTGTATTTAATTCAGTGGTGTCACATATTACAACGAAAATTTTATTTAATAAATTAATTTCCAAAAAAATATTGTATAACATGTCATAAATAGAAACAGAGTTGCCTTTCTTTAATTTTTTCAAAGATATAACTAAAGATTTAGACTTGCTCGAAATGCAAGTGCTATAATAATTTTGCTTGTCTATGCTTTTACCATCAAAATGTAAGCACCACATTTCTTTAGAAGATATAAGACCTAATCAAGCTTAATTCATGCACAAGTGTTTTAGATGTTTTTTGGACTGCGGATCTGCAGATTGATGTCTCAACAACTGCAATGAGTACAGCTTCTGCAATCTTTGCCATACAACTTATTGGATACCCTTCATTTTCAGATATCATTGCTACTATTTTATTGGTGATCTTTGCACGTTTCAATGGGATTGTGTAATCATCACTTGTACTTTTATCTTCTAAACTTTCATTACTAAAATTGACTGTATCATCAAACTGACTATAATTTGTTTCAAGTTCTTTTCTTTTAGGTTTCTGGTAGATGTGTTGTAATAGGCTCTGTCACAATGCACTGCACTTATTGGAAGATTTCTGAAGTTCATAAAAGAGTTTGTCTTCCAGATTTTTAAATTTAGCATTTTTGGGCAATAAGTCAAATAATTTATCCCAGCTATTTAAAGTACTTGTCTTCTTATTTGTACTTTGTGTTGATTTAATAAAAAATTTAAATAGCACACTTTATTTTCTTTGCACAGATTTCTCTGTAAAACTTCTCTGTAATTTTCTCTGTGTTATTCCATAATTGTATTTTACAGATTTCTCTGTAAAATATTTTATTCCATAATTGACAAGTTTCAATTGAGATTTCTTTAATAACATCACTTGATCTAAGGATACCCAATTCTAAAGAGAAATGATATTTTCCTAATATCTGCTGTAAAAAAAATATATACAATATATAATAATTAAAAAGTATGAGTTATTTAAGCAAGTTTTCAATCTTTGATGATACTTTAAAATGGATTTGCGCAGTTTTTTGCATTTATATAGTTTATTTTTATGTTTTTGTGAGCTTTTAGTTTTTTTACTCCACCAAGAGTTATAGATTTGTAGCTTGAAAAAAAATTCCCACCCCTAATGCACACCTTTGAACATAACACAAAATTAACTTTTTAAAAAGAGATGTACAGATGAACCAAATAAAATTGAGTCAACACCAATGAACATAAACACATCTACAATTTTAAGTCATTCAACCAAAACATCAAAATATTTCAGAAAATCATCTGATGATCCATTTGGTGCAGTTTTCACACGATTAACAATAATGGTGTACCATTTATTAAATTTTGTGCATCTTATGCTTTAAGAATACTGTTAAGTGCTAAAAGTTATAGCAATATTCTAAAATCTCTAAATACAATTCGAAAAATTTTGAACGAATGAATGCTGCTAAAATACGTCAAAGCATCTTAGCCAAATGTGAATCAAGGTGAAGGGTCATCATATTATATAAGTGGATTTGTAAAAAACCATTATTATATCAATCTAAATGTACACGCATTTAAAAAATTTGGAGTCTTAGTCTTGCTAGAGATCATGGATCAATTCTACGAGATAAATGTATTGCTCTTTAGAGGAAAAACTTTGAACATTTGGTATTTCATTAGACAATGTGGTTGCAATTGGAGCATCGGTAATAAGGAAAGTTGGAAAGTTAATTAGTGCTAATCACCAGTTTTGTTTAGTGCACAGCATTCAATTGGTAGTTATCAAGTTTCTTTATGATAAATATAATTGTTATTTAGAATAAGAATATTTTATTAATGATGAGGAAGAAGATGTTGATAGTTAAGAGCTGTTCGAGCATTGGTCCAGTTATCAGGTATGCAAGTTTTGGTCCGCAGATAGTTTATAGATGGTATTGGTTCGCTGATAGAAAAGAATCACAAAATTGTTCAAATATTTTGCCTGTCACCAACAAAAAATGATGAAAAATATCAAAAGAAATTAAGTAAAGAACTTTTATTCATTTTGAACACTCGAATCTGTTGGAGTTTTCTAAGAACGATGTTGGAGCATTTTTATAAAGTTAAAACTTCTATATAAAAAAAGTCTTCTTGGTATTAAGTTTACAATCACATTCAACGAAAATAATATTAGCTTATTATCAAACATACTATCAGTCTTGCAGCCTTTAACAGTTGCTATAAAAAGCATTGTGTTAATCTTTGCACAGCTGATATAACATTAAAATTTATGTTAAACAAACTAACTTACCAAAACTCTTTATTAAGCAACAATCGTAAGAATTAATTAATATTATAAATAAAGAATGTCAGATGTTTTTTTATTCATGAACAATTTTATTATTTATAGCACTAAAGTTGATGATTATAGAATATTTAATAAAATCAGTTAAACTGACATAACTAAATTATTTATTGAGTTAATTAAACATATAATTAACAATCAAAATGAATATGTTATCAGTGGTATTGATGATCATGTTAACAATGTAGATGAAGTTATAGTAATAAAAGTACCCTCAGCTTCAATTAAATACTGAGATAAATATTAAATACTAAAAATATTAAAATGTTTTCAGTTTAAAATTTTTTTGAGCTCTATATCGTTATTGTGTGTTTCAGAAAAATATTTAAAATGTGCAAAATTACCGGTAATTTACTGGTTAACCTGTCGTCAATTTTTTTTTACAGAGTTACTTGAAATTAAAAAGGTAGGTAATTTTGCAATTCCTTACTTATGCCAAATAAATTTAAGAAGACATTTATAGCTACTTATCTATTTGGAGCCATGTAAAGTTTTACAAAGTTTTTTAACTTTATTTTTAAATTTTTTTAACTTTAAAACTTTAAGTAAATACATATAATTTATGTTTATGTAGTCATTTCAATTTTTTCTATTTATCACTTGCTTATTATTACAGCATATTTGTTATTATTGCTCATCACTGCAGCGTGTTTTCTAAAAAAAAATTCAAAGTAGTTATCCTCTTTTTTTATTGTAGTCTTATAATTACAAAAATTTAATATCATTAAAAGAAAACTGTCAAGCAATATTATAATTATATAAAGATATAACAATGGTATATTAAGTTTAAGATTCAAGATAAAAATTATGGTTTGAAAAAAAATATTTTTGTATTTTTCGTTTTTTTAAGACAGTTGTTTTTTAAAAAAAAAAAACAATTTATTATCTTATTTATTATCTTGTTCTTACAAAATTCATGATTATTTTACTTAGAAAGAAATAGTTGTCTGTATTGAAAGAAATAATACACCAATAAAGCTAAGTCTTAAACCAGCTGTTTGGAGTGGGAAAGGTTTACTTGGGTAAGTTGTGTTGTGATTTATATAAAACAGTTATATTTATATGAAAGATTGAAAGTTGAAAATTTTATTTTATTAGATTATTGAATAAAATAATCTTTATAATTTTTTTTTTTCCTTCTTCAAATTAAGCTTGTTTTTCTTTAAATATTTTAGTTATATATTTTTAATAAAATGTAACTATTACAGGTTTAGAAATTTTTGGGAATTCATATTGTTAAGTTCTGATAGTATGTCTTTTAGTTTTAGAAAATTATTTTGCAAATAATACCATAGGAGAGTTAACAAATTACGCACAATAAATGAGCAACATGATAGCCAAAGATAAGTACCAGAGATAAAATAATGAGATAAGAAACATGAAAGATGCAATATAAGACTTTCCTTTTTGATAATATAAATGATAATATTAATAATTTTTAAAACGATTTCCAAGTTAAAATTAGCAATCTGAGAATAATCTCAGCTCTTTGTGGATTTCTTGTGGTCATAAAAAAACGTTTCTTCTTAGAAGAGTTGTTTTGATTGAGATCAATGCACAACTAGAAAATTCTGGGCGTGGAGTGAGGTTTGACCTTGAAAAGCAAATATAATTTCTACGCCTGTCTAAGTTAAAGATATTATATGGCACAGTTTTTCAGCAACGTAGTTAAAAAAGCTGTCACCTAAACACTCTGTCACCTTGACAAAAAGGTTTTATAGGGGCTAGTGAAATTTAGGAAAAAATATTAACAAAAAAATTGATAACTAAAAACATTTTTACACTAATTTGTTTAGATTAAAATTTTTTTTGGCTTTGAAACATGTTATAGGATTCTATATTTTACAATTTTAAAGACTTAACTTAGAATTTAAATGATAATCTGTCCATTTTTATAAAGTTTCATTTAAAACTTTCGATGATATATTTTTAGAATAAGAGCTTTTTCAAAAAAATTTTAAACTCTTTTTGTGTTAAATGTTATTTAGATTCTGGTAACAATGGTGTTTTATATAAAACATGGTCGCTCTTGAGTTATTAAGAAAATCAACCCCGATTAAGGTTTATTTAGCGCATTTTGAAAAAAATAAAACAAACAGAATATTAGATTTAACCAATAGAAAACTGTTAAAAGTATTGACAATTGCGGTCGTTTCAATTCTTGATTTGTTGCAGTTTCTGTTAAGGAATGCAATTTCTGTTAATTATGATTTGCGTTGCAATCCCAAGCACGGCTGGTTTACACCTTTTATAGCAAGATCAGACATCTTGTTATATTTTTTGAAATTTCTATTTGTACTTTTAGAGAAATTGATTTTTGATGAAAAATTAAAGCCTTCCCCGATCTTTTTTTATTTATATTATTAAAGATTTATAGAAACTAAAGTAGTTGTTTTTGTTTAGATGTAACGTGCTACCAGTGAAATAAAAGGTTTAGATGTAACGTGCTACCAGTGAAATAAAAGGTTTAGATGTAACGTCCTACCAGTGAAATAAAAGGTTTAGGGTGCTGCTAAAGTTTTAACGCATCAACAAATAAAATGAGAAAATAATAAAAAGTGTGTGAAAGAAAAAAAATGTTAATGAACTGAGAGAAAGAAATAAAATTTTATGTAAAAAATATTATTTATCTTTTAATGATTTTTTTTCTTTTAATCTTAATAAGTGCACTTTAAAGCAATTTTTTTTTTTTCATTTTCTGTTTGGTCATTCTTTGTATTATGTTTAGTTACAAATATATTAATATTTAAACTTTTTTTTTATATATAAAAACAGTTTTAATCTATAGTATAACATAAAGGTGGAGAAATGTAATAATATAAAGTGGGAGAGAGAGGTAATCGCATAAAGAGAGAGAGGGATGTAATAGCATAGAGAGGGAGAGAGAGGTAGTAACATAAAAAGGTAGAGGGAGAGAATAGCCATCAGAATATTCCCTTTAAACTATTAATCTTCTGTTTAAACATTTTTTTTAATTTTAAAAAAATATATATTTTATTTTAAAAATTAAAAGGATATTGCACTTTCAAAATAAATTTCGGCATAAACTACAATTTTTGATAAGAAAAATAATAGCTTGATTAATTCCAAACTTTACAATATAACCATGCAACAAATATAACAACAAGTTTTTACATTATTATTCATGACATCTATAAGGTCTCAAATTTAATGATCATGATGTTTGCCAAAGATGACCTTTTTTTAACAAAAAAAATCTTACATTTAACAATATGAATACTGAACTTATGAAAATTTCTAACTGGTTTAAGTCAAGCAAATTATTAATTAATATTAGTGAAATTAAATGGACTCTCTTTTACTCAGCTTTTTAAAAAAACTATATCTTATTGACAATATTGATATAAAACGTTACACAAATTTTTGCAATTATACTGATAAAAATCTCACATGTATAATCATGTAAGATAAGGGGGAAGCCCCCCTCCCCCCTAAACAGAAGTATTAAACATTTTAAACAAAATCAAAAAAATAAAACATTAATATAATGTGAATAAACAAAGTCCTTGAAAAAAAAATACAAAATGTTTTTTTGTTGCCATAGTAACTACAAAAAACACAAATATGGGCAAAAAATCCATTCACACCGGCCGTGAAAACTAAACAACCGTGCAAGATCTCTTCAAAAGCTTACACCAAATGTTTCACAAAAGGTCAAAGGATGTTTTAATAGTTTTTTTCTTTAAAATGAACTTTAGCTACAGGAAAATGCCACTTTAATAGTGGCATTTTCCTGTAGCTAAAAATCTGAGCGATGTGTGCACATTTAAAGATGGCAAAAAAATTTTTTATTCAAAATATTAAAAATAAAAAAATCTAAACCTCAATTTAAAAAACTGTTTGTGTTAAACCACAGTTTATAATCATAGAAACAACTCCAGAAAATTTCATCAAAATTGGTAAAACAGTTCAAAATTGGTAGAACGGCAGTCGTGTGAAAAAAGACTATTTTGAGAAAACGCGAAAAGAAAAAAATATTAGCACATAAAACTTTAAAACACATACTATAGTTAAAATATCTAATAAAAAGTATTAGAAACCTCCTGCTTCATACAACTTCCCTTCTTTTTCTTTTTCATTATCATTCTTATTATATTTTTTGCCACAAAAAATTTTTTGCCGCAACTTGTTTTTATCAATATTTCTGTATTTAAAATGTGACAGTCGTTTATAATTTAAATTTTTACAACCTTTAAGAGTATATACTCTTGGAATTATGTTCAATGATTCATAAACTAAAATCGAGGCTTTTCAACCAATGGTAAAATTAGCCACTGCATCATAAACTCATAACCTCCAAATTCTAATTGACTGAATGATATAAATCTCATTTTAGGTAAACGCTCCCAGATAGTGCCATTAAAACTTTCATTAGTATTTTGTGTCTTACCTTGTAAGCACTTTTCTAAATGTTGGTCAACATTAAGTTCTGCAAAGATTGGTTTGATTTTATAAACAATAGCTAATGGTAAACCTGGTCCAGGTTTATAAGTATTTGTACCATTGACTTTATCTGAATTACATTTGCATAAACTATCAGCTCTTACTGGACAATGGGGAAAATGTAAATTATTCTCTTTGTTGGAGGCAACATGATAAAGTGATGCCAGAGTACCAGTTTTCATAAATGCTAAATCTCCTACATTAGCTCTAATTGCAATACCAAAATAATTTTGCAACCGATCAATTATCGCATCTGTTAATTTACCTCTACCACCAAGGTTTTTAGTTTTTTTTCTTTAACTTTCTTAATCTTATACCTATACGTTTTCATCACATGAAACACCAGAATCAACAATATCAGTATTCGAATCATGTCTGATTTCCGCAGCAGCATCACACATAGTTTCTATTGCTACTTTTTCCATAACTTTAGAGATTGTTTAGCAAGCTTGTCATAGTTATTTTAAGTCATTGGCGGAGAAATATTCATTAAAAAAGTTTTTCAAGTCCTGCGTGACCATGACCCAACGACCACGTTGTGTAAATAGCTCGCTTATTTATGTCGTATCCCTGCTTACCACTTTTTTTTGAAGTACAAAAACTATTACAAAATAAACAATCTGAACATTTTAAAACTAAAAAAGAGGCAAGTCCATGTTATAAGTTGTCAGACAACACAAGAGAGTCTTAATTGAAGCACATTGGACAAATGAGTTCTTTAAAAATAACAGATAACACTTTTATATCTATAATTCTATATCCAGACAGTAGAGTAGAAGACTCAACTACATCAATTTGTCGTATTTTTTATTTTCATCACTCAGACAGTGTATTACAGTGTCATTATTAATTAAAATATTTACAATTCAAGTGGATTCTTTATTTACACTATCAACAACACCTTCTTCATAAATTAATGATTTATTAATTGGAAAAGATCTACACCTTTTCATAACAAGATTAGTTCGACGTTTTACTCTACAACTTTTTGGCATTCTTGTTAAATTAAATAAAATTAATCTAAGTGTGTTTTTGTCTCCTAATCTCGCATACTTTTGCTATCTGAACAAGAAGTATAATAGAATGAAGCATCCTAAGCCAAGTTTGACATTTTACATCAGCTTTTTGTTTTGTTTTGTTTTTTCAAATACGACAAAAAAACTACACTTTTGATATATCGAAACATCAACTCCTCATTAAAAAACCTAAAATTTCTGCACTTTAGAATGATTTTTATGAAAAACAAATTACATAAATGAAATTTATGGTAATTTTTATGTCTAAAATCGGTCATACTAAGTATTTATTTTTTTGATGATTTTAGAGGGAGTTTCTCCCTTAATAATCTAAATAACAAAATTGTTACAGGCATATGTAAATTATGCAAACCAAGAGGTTCATACATTAGTTCAATTATACTACTAATTTATTAATTGCCATAAACTAATTAATAGTGGTAGTGATAAGCACAACCACGTTGACTATCTTAAAGAAAAGGAATAATAAGACATACTAAACTGTGAGCTTTGCAGTGAATACTTTTTATAGTTAAGTTTCCTAGCACGCAAAACTGCAGATTTTCAAAAACATGTTTTAAAATTTACAACTAATTCAGGAAATAGATTTTCTAATCACCGATCTAAAATCTTTTGTTGAATATCATACTTGGTAACAAGGTTTGCATGTAAAAAGTTAGCTTAAAAAGTTAAGTAAACTGTTATCATCCAAATTTGTTTATTAGTAACTTTTTAACATATAGTATAGGTTGACTTAAACATTGTAAGTATAGATTGACTTAAACATTGTATCAAATTCTCTCGCATACATTAATAATAAGTAATAATAAAAATGTGTAACTCTGGGGGAGTCTGGGTAAGAAATTTCATCAAAGTTTCAAAAAAATTTTTAAGATATATACTTCAAGATAAAACACGACTATAAATTCCTATTTTGATATTACCTATGACAAACTTGCAGTTAATATTATTTAAACCAAAATTTTCTTTCACGACGCTTAAAAGTACTATGATCTAAGATAAAAATATTTTTTTACAGTATTTTTTTAAACCTGCTGTGGATGCTTAAGCCTCCGGAGGTTGCTTAAACAAAATAAAAAGTTAAAATATTTTACATAAAATGTTGTTTAATATTTTCTCCAAATATATCTAGTGGTTTCAATAGTATGCTATATTTTAACTATGTTCTCAAACATCTTCAACTCAAGTTAAAATTAAATACCTTTAAACCAATTATTTTTTACACCAAAATCTTAGAACTTCTGAAATTGCATGTTTGTTTAAAGGAAGGAAAACATTTACATTACCTTAGAAACCCTTGTTCGTCATTGAAACCATAACAAGAATAATTTAGGGCTATCATCGAATCTCGATTTGTATAAAAATCATTTAAATTTATTACATTGTCTCCCGAGTTATTTATTTATGTTAGGATAATCAAGAAGGCATTGCGATATTTGGAATCAGTAATGGTTATTGAATTTTCAGCAGGATAGCAGTTCTTTTTAGCTTCAAGAGCCTTGTGGAATAGTAAAAAAATACATTGTGGTAAAGCGAAAATGCAATATGGCAAGGTGAAAATGCATTGTGGTAAGGTGGAGATGCACTGTGGTATGTGAAAATGCATTAAAACTATTTTTCATTAAAAACCCATAATCTTGCTTTTTCTTTTTACAGTCATCCCGCGGTCTAACATTATTGTTAATGCTTTGTTAAGAGAAACGGGCTTCAAGTTACAATATTCATTGCTCATTTTTAGGCATTATTAAATTTTGCTTTAAAATTCGTTTGTGGAGATTGTTTTTGAGGAACGCTCTGCTTCGCTTTAAAAATCGTTTGCTGAGATTTTTGAAGAATAAAATAGAAACTTTGTTAAAAATGCGAACATTTATATACGCTTAACTCTAAAATAAATCTATGTTTTTCAATAAAAACTTGTAGGTACAAAGACAAACTTCTGAGTTAAAATATCAAAACCGTGACCCTTCGAAGACAAAATACTGATATAAATATCAGTATATCAACTATTTTAGATTTAACATAAAAGTTTGCAATGATTACATAATGCTATCGAAAACATTAACGAAAAAATGAAACTTTTATAAGTTACTTAATATTTTAATAAATGTTATCAAGTAAACTGCGTTGAAATCGCTTCGTTTCACACTTGTCCAATCTTGGAGTTTGCCTAGCCTAAATATTCAAAAAATCTCAAACACCGAATAAAAAATTCTACGCTCCCGTCAAATATCCTATCAGAAAAAAAAAGAATGAAAACTCTGCTTTCAGTCAAAGATATTATTTCTTTCAAATTGAATATAGCACATTTTTTGGATTTACAAAATAAAATCAGACAAAATAGGTATAAAATTTCCCCATAAAATCTTCATAAGTAAGTCATTAAAATGGATGTTCAACACAATTTGAAATAGAAATCATCTACAACTCTTCAGTTGGGGGCGGTATAACATTTTTACGGAAGCCATGTGACTCAACAAGTTCAATGATTTCCTTAGTACTCATCTCTGATATATCTTTCCTCTAAAAAAGCGATTATTTATTTAACGACAATTAATAATTGCAACAATACAAAAACAATATAAAAATGTCAGACCTCCTCAGTACTATCATCTTTTATAAATACCAAGGTTGGATCAGCACCCCCAATATATTTTACTTCAAAATTAGAACTGTAATTCAGTTAAAGAAGACTCAAATTAATTATCGCAAATATCATCGTCATAAGCATCACATTAATATCAACAAGGTCATATTTATAAATAATAATTATAATAAGATCGTATTCATAAATAATAATAATAATAATAATAATAATAATATCGTATTCTAAAATAATGATAATAACAAGAAGTATTCATAAATAATAAGAACAAGATCGTATTCAATAATAATAATGATAATAACAAAATCGTATTCATAAATAATAATGATAACAATAAGAATAATTACAAAAAGATAATAATTAACATATACAAAAAAAAAATTTCTTTTAAATAAGAATATTTAAAAAAAGATACTAAAAAGGTGCATGATCATTAATAAAAGCCTTCACCTAAAAAAAAAAAAAAAAGATATAATAATTAAAAATTAAAACAAAGCATTCTAAATGTAAGAAATTATATTTTTCAAGAAAATGGTGGAGTGCATCTGAGTCCCATTTTATCAACTTATTCATTTGATGAATAAGTTGAAAAGTTTTAAATTTTGCTTGATAATCTTACTTTTAAAGTTTTTTTTCCTGAAGATTTTTTTACAACTATACACTGCAGTCTTGACAAAAAAAAACATTGTTTTTTGATCACTTAGCTTAGATTTTTTACATAAATAAATGTTGTATACTGCTAACAACTATTGCAGCATTTGTTGATATTAATGAATAGATGATAATATTAATGAATGGCGCATCTCATACTGAACACTTTACTTTATGTCTTATTGAACTATTTTTTACTGTGTTCTCATGTTCTTATATTCCTTTTTATCAAGATGAGAGTATACGAATGTCTTCATCAGCATCACTTTAGATCTAAGATTATCAGAAAGATCATTAATATAAGAAACAACACAGGACCAATTATAGAACCTTCAGTTACCACATAAGTTACTGGAAACAAAGGAAAGGATTGCCCATATAGGATGTGGTTAATAAAGAACAATTCTATAAAAACTTTTTATTTTTAATGTAAAATATTAAAACTTTATTTTCTCTTTCTTTTATTCTTTTAGAAACTTTCCTAGATAGACAATATAAAACAAGCTTATGAAGAAGACCACCATGCCAGGACTCATGAAAAACCTATTGCTTTTGATATGTCAAGAGCATAACCCTAAACCTTGCCTCGCCACTTCTAATAAAATGCATAGTAGAATTGCTCAGCTAATGGTTAACAACTCTGTTGAAAACCATTTCCGAATGAAATGATTGAAATTGTATTGATTGCCAGAGAGTAAATTGACAAAAAATAAAAAGTTTTTTAATTAAAGACTCAAAAAATTTTGCTAATAATAGTTAGAAAACTGACCTCATTAGGAGATAACATATAAAGTTGCATAAGTAGAATGAAATTCAAAGAAGGTAGAATTAAATTACTAGAAGTAGTGTCAAGAAGATCCGGTGTTGATTATCATAGACAAGAAACAACATAAAACAGGTTTACACATATACTAGTCTATTAGGCTGGTCAACAGAAATTTATTGTTTACTTGTACAGTTTTTTCCTAAGAAAAGACTGTAGGAGTTTCCTTCTACAAATCAATAATCAGATGCAGTTAACATATGCCCAGGATGAGTTTATGTCTAGAATTAATTCAAAGATTTCGTGTTGATGGCTTCGATGAAGTTGTTTAATTCTATTGCTTAGAAGTTATAACTTTCCTAAGATATATCTAAATGTAATTTCTAGCAGTTAGATTTTTAAATAATGACATACTAATTACCTCACCTTTACCTATTTCTTTAAATATTTTAAACATTTATATCTCTTCTTTTTTTGTTGCTCAATTGAACTTTTTAAGTTCTCTAACATCACATAAGAATGATCTTCATTTTTGTACCATAATCACATAAGAATGATCTTTATCTTTTGAACCATAATGTAGGTAATTTTTTTTAAGAAAGAATTTAGAAAACATTCAGTTTTAACAATTGGCATTTTATAATTAACCAATGATAAAAATCTTAAAAATTAATTGTCAATTGATGTTCCTGATTATCTAAACTTAAAATATCAGTAATTAATCCTATTTTCTTCTTTAATCCTCTTTAAAAAACTCACTTCATATAAAAACAAGTATCAAGAGCAGGGGCTATTCTAGACCGTATTCTAGACCGTTTTTGATACCGTTAACCATATTTGAGAACCTTTTTTTTGTGAAAAAAATGTTTTTTTAAGTTTTTTTTGTGAAAAAAATTCTGCTAAAGTTTGCCAGAACGAGGGGATACTGCCGCCCAAACTTTTTTTCCTAGAATAGGCCTTGAAGAGTCAACTGTATGATATGCCTAACAAATGTAAAACTTTACAAATGCTAAATTTTTATTTTCAATATTCAACTTTTACTTTATTACTGTATAGAATAACATATAAAGATATTAAAAGAGATAAACCAAAAAAACTTACATTTGGAAGGCGATTTAATCGTCACCCACCACATGTCTAAAAATAATAAAACATTTCAAGCATAACGAACTATTCTTTTTTAAATGTTGAATATAATGTTGAATAACATTATAAACATTTCATAACATTTTAACTACCAATTTATTATACAAATAAAATCTATTATACAAAAAAAAAAAAAAACGACACAATTGATTGTTTTTTGACCACTAGTTTCAATAAAATAAAATGGTTATGTTGAATAGTGACAGTTGCTGCCTTACCCCTAAAAATATTAAAACCTTTTCAGTATATCCAATATTATTACATTTTATTTATATTAAACTTTTTTATAGTTAGAAATTTCCAGAAGAAACAATAATTCTAACTGAAGAGCTTTCATCAACTTTATTTACGATTACAAAATTATTGAGATTCAAAAAATAACTCACATCATAATTAATTTTTATTTTTATTTTTCCTCAACCAATAAAAATGTGACTTTTAAATAAATGCTTTTAATTTTGTTTTTAGATTAAAAATTTGGGAATTATGCATTTATATTAAATATTTTGATAACTCTTTAAGAGATGTAAATATCAAAATATCATCTAAAAACAAAATTGGAATTATTGTTTTTATTTGCAAAACAGTGCAACCTGTATTCTCCATAACAATATAAAACAGTGCAACCTGTATTCTCCATAACAATATAAAATCATCAAAACTTTAATACTACTCTAACAAGAATTTCACTGCAAGTGAAAAACGTCTAATAAGAAAAACCATTGTTTTTAACTTACCCTGTTTCACTTCAGATTATAACTACTGAAAAAACCCGTCATTTGGAGAAACTCAAAACATATTTTTGACCTTTAAAATATAAATTTGAAAAAAAAAAAAACTAATTCATTACTCATCAAAGTAACCATTTTAAAAGATGAAGTTTTCAAAATATTGTAAAAACTTGTGTTGTGGTACCTAATGGCAAGCCCAATTAAGTCAGAAATACTACTCAAATTACTATAAAAAATAGCAAGTCCATACTGCTTTATTGAATGTAACTTTTTGTTGTATAGGTGAATGTTCACCAAAAGAAACAAACAATATTGCAAAAGTTTTCTTTGACAACATCAAAACTTTTCTATTTACCCAAAAGGCTACAATGTGGATTTCGTGCATGGATAAGATTTTTGAGTGTCTCATTCATATTTTATTTTAGATATTATTCAAAAAATGACAATAGAAGATGTAAAGAAAACTCTTGTTGAAGAATAAAAAAAGAATATACAATAGCGATTTCAACAACAAAAAAAAATTATACAAAAAAGATTCCAACAAAAAAATGATTATACAAAAGGGATTCCAACAAAAAAAGAATATACAAAAGGGATTTCAACAAAAAATGATTATACAAAAGGGATTCCAACAAAAAAAAATTATACAAGAGGGATTTTCCAACAAAAAATTGTTGACTATTCAAAATCTGGAGAAACTTTAAATGAAGGTTATACTGCGTTTTTCGTTTTTTCCGAAATGAACATTATTTTTGCAATTTTTATATAATTTCGGTTCATTTGAGTACCAGGTTAACATAATTTTTAAAAACTTTTTTTTTGAAAATATTAGGGACCCATTAAATATTCGAGGGTCTTGAGGGACCCTTTAAATTATTTTTTATTGAAAAAAAATTTAAACTTAGAGTTTTTGCATTAGATAGAACACATTTGGGGGTGAGAGCAGATTATTTTTAAAAAAGTTGTTTTTTGAGACACCCTAATATATATATATATATATATATATATATATATATATATATATATATATATATATATATATATATATATATATATATATTGCTTAGTTGTCTTTAGTTTTTTCCGTAAAATGTAAATTCAGAGAACCAGAATAAAACATTAAAATAATTAAAAACTTTATAATAACTTTTGTTTTTAATTGGTAGACTACCAGACTACCATTGATAGACTACCAGGGTCGATTTTGAATTTTTTTAAAGAAAAAATATGGGGAGTAACTAAAAGTAGCAGAATTTTATAAAGAATGTAAATATGGCTTTAAAATTTGAATTAAAAATTTTTTTGCTTGGGTAATTTGACTTTTTATATTTCAATGAAATTTTGACTTGGTTTCTCAAAAAAAACCGGTTTTTATTTAAACAAGCCTTTTTTCACTTTATTTGATAAATATGGGATATAAATGGGATTAAAACTAATTTGATATGAATATATTTTCTTTAAGAATTTGTATAAAATTTTAAAGAAATATTTTTATTTCAAAATTAGACTTTGAATTTAAATTTAACTATGCATGTTAATTTAAAACTAAAATTAGATTGAGATTAATTTAAAAATATTAAAATATTTTTCAACGTATTTTAAATACAGTTTGGCCTATCATCACATAATAATTTTATTGGTATTAATGTTAGAAATACAGTGAGATATATTTTTTAAAAACCAAATTGTTTCAATAGTTATAAATTCACTACAAAAACATTTGTATTAAACTTTCAAGATCTTGTTTACTATTATTTTTAAGTATTAACTTTCAACTAGCCTCTGTTTGGACAAACCCTACTTTCTTTTTGAGTGTACGCTCTGTAACTTGCACTCTGTAACTTGCTTCTGTAACTTGCTTTACGCAACATTCAACAGATTGTATATGACATGGTCAAATGGGAACCTGCATAGGATTTGATAAAAACACATTGATTTCAGAAGTTGTTAGAGGTAAGACTGGTTGTTAGAGAGTTAAGACTAAACCGGTGACTCCCATGATATGTGGTGATTAAAAAACCAGTGACTCCCATGATATCTGGTCTACCAATTTTTCAGCATTGAAGTTCATAACAGGAGTTTTTCTAGGTCTAGGAGAAGAATCACCTTTTTGTAGATCTTCATTTCCAGTACCTCTAATGTCTTTTATCTTATTATTAGCTACACTTCTATCCTTTTCAGTATTAGAACACAACAATGTTTGTAGAACTGAAACTGAAACAAAACCAAGCTGAACTAAAACTGAAACAAAACCAAGCTGATCTTTGAATAGAGGGTGATAATATTTTAATGACTTCTTCTTGAAATTTGAGTTTCTACAGCAGGTAAAGTACATGTTTAGAACTTAAATCCAAAAATGTTTACCTTTAATCTTAAATCAACAAAGAAAACAAACACCCACTATGTACTCGATGAGAGACCATAAATTTTCTAAATCTTTACCATTTACTCCATGTTTAGAGATCCATATTCTACATATTCAGTTAGCAGAAGCTAACCATCTTGAATGTGAAACAGGCCCAATATGTAATAAACTAAATTTTAGCCGTAAAATTTCACTTCTAATGGCACAAACAACTTTATAACCATAAAATTGATCTGCAGACAAGTTATTTATTATTTTATCATAAAGTGAATTACCAATTTTAATAGTTTCAAATACAGGATTTAAGTCTAGATCTGTAGACAGATCAAGCATGGACCCAATAAAACCAGACCATTTATTGTTAGATTTTGCTTGATCATCTAAGTTAGTTATAAGATGCCTTAGTGGTAACCCTTTTGTATGGAGTTGAGATATTAGTCAAACAAGTTTTTTCCCTAATTTTATTTCTATATGTTTGATGACCCCACCCTCTCAAATAGTGTTTTCATTTGTAGAGATTCCAATAACAGCCAGTAAAGACTTATCAATACCAATATCAGTCAACCATTCAACAATTTTATTTGCTATAATCTCTGCATGTTTAACACTTTTTGTTTCTTTCTCATAACTAAAGTTAAATAAATATTTTCTTTCAGGTTTCATAAAAACAGAGTCATGATCTTATTTCACACTCACTGGAAATTTTGCATTTGAGGCAAGAAGTTCAATCATTTGTTTGGCTTGATCAATTCTCCCATCAAAAAATATGCATTTCACTTCTCCACTTTTTGCTATTTTGTCAAAATCCTTACAAAGATCAGAGATATTTTTTTCTTATGCTCTAGAAACCTTACTATGGTTGATAACTAACTTTTTATCATCAGATGTTATTAAACCTGCATCAATAAGTGCTGGTGTAGCAATTGAAGCTGTAGCATGTGCAGACACAATAAATCTATGTGTGGAGAACTTATATATTTTATATATTTAATCATTAACTAATTTAATATATATTAATCATTATTAGCAAATTTAATATATAATTTTTTAAAAAAATTAAAAAAAAAAAAAAAATGATTTACTGACCGTCATTAAGACAAAAAAATGTTTTAGTAAAATATTCTAGGAAATTTTAAGGTATTTTATGTATTTATTTAAAACTTTTAAACTTGTTTAAAAATTTTATACATATTGAGTTAAATCAATTTTTCATAAATTAAATGTAACTTTGTTTTGTTTTTTAAAAGTCTGTTTATTTTATTGACAATAATGTCCAGTAATGTCATTATTCCGTAAAAAAAAGAAAACAAAAATCGTTTATATTTTCATAAAAATGGCTAATCACATAAGTAAATATTTTTTCAAAATTTCAAAATTAAATTAGATATTCTCCATAAAATTTCAAACTTTTTACTCAAATCTCATTAAACCATTAAACCTTATCTCAAATTTTATTAAACCATTTTTTTTTAAAAAGTCTGAAATTGACACACCCTACTACCACCCCAAACCAAAACCTCAGTTGATGTAGCAGGACTCCTCGCATGTTCTGCCTATTTGTCAGTCAATGTATGAAAACAGTAAAATAATAAGAATAAAAACATTCAGAATGTTATTATTTAAAAAATAACAATAAATACATTCTGTATGTTTTAAAAACATTCAACAAGTCTATTATTTGCGTTTTTTTTGTTTTTTTTTAAAAGATAAAATTTAATTAGTTTCCTCAATTAACTTTTATGGTTTAAATTTGATTGCTATAACTCTATGTATCATAGAGTCACAGCAATCGTTTAAATGCAGTTCAATAATGATCACACACAGAAGTCATGTACCGAAGTTGCAAATTAGTTAATTTCATCTAGATATTTTTGAGAGAATAAATTGCTTGTGAGTATTTTAAGTGAAATATTATACTTATATGACTCATATTTAATATATTTTCAATGAAAAATGGAAGTCATCAACTATTTCTTGCTAAAGTATAGCGTTTTGAAATTGTTGTTTATTTTCAAACTGTAGTGATATTACGCAAAAAAAAATAAAATGATCAAAATGTATACATTTAATTTATTCAAGTAGCCTAAAATATGATAAATATATTTTTTAATAATGCTTTTAAAAAAATCATAATAGTTTGCATATTGCTTTAAGTCGCAGCTTTTAATTGCTAAAACAAAGAAAAATAAAAAATCAAACACAGAAATAGAAATGCCTATATGTATATATATATATATATATATATATATATATATATATAAATATATATATATATATATATATATATATATACAAAGCATACATTTTAATAATTATAATTATTTGTTATATATATATATATATATATATATATATATATATATATATATATATATATATATATATATATATATATATATATAAAGCATACATTTTAATAGTTATAATTATTTGGTTCGCTATAAACAGTTTATTGGTGTTCTTTGTCATTTTGAGTAAGGTGTTAAATAAATGTTAGTTTGTTTTTTTCTTAGCACTTTTTTTTAGAAAAAATTATGTAAAACATTAGTAAATAGTATAAAATTTAATTAATTTGCTAGGAATATTTTTTTAGTAGTTGCTAACAGGTACTACTGGTAAGATTATATGACTTTTCAAAATAAAACAATAAAAATTTATTGTAGATATTATTTTAATGATCATTTTTTAAAATATTAACTTTTTACAGCCATCTATATCTAACAATTCTGGAAAGTTTTATTTTGTAATTTTTCAAAATGATTACAAAACATCTAAAATTTGCATGTTTTTTTTATTATTATCACTTTATTTTATTTTTTTTTATTTATAGATCCTATACCAACTGGTACTACTTATAAGGTTATATTACTTTTTTTAAATAATATCCAAAGTATGAAGATTACATTATTTAAATTAAAAGTTGGTGTCAAATATGTATTTTCATTTTGTAAGAAAAGG
>NC_061157.1:75833111-75834690 GCF_022113875.1 Hydra vulgaris
AAATATTGTAATCGACTCTTTTAATGAGATTAAAGATATCCTCTTCAAAGTTTTCAAAGCATCTATTACTCAAGGATCGTTTCCAAATAGTTTGAAAATAGCCAAAGTAACTCCAATCTTTAAAACAGGTGACCATACCAACATAACAAACTATCGTCCTATCTCAGTTCTACCGGTCTTTTCAAAAATATTAGAAAGAATAATGTATAATAGAATTTACACTTATCTTATTGATAATAAACTCCTTTATAAAAACCAATTTGGTTTTCAGAGAAACAGTTCTACTGAACACGCTATTCTCCAAGTAACACGCAGTATTGCCGATTCATTTAAGAATTCTCAATTCACACTAGGTATATTCATTGACTTGTCAAAAGCTTTTGATACTGTTAATCGTCATATTTTAATAAAAAAGCTAGAGAGCTATGGTATAAAAGATAAAACCTTATATTGGTTCAAAAGCTATCTAGGTAACCGCAAACAATTTGTTTATAACAAAGAGTCTTCATCGCAAATAATAAAAAATATAATGTGCGATGTCCCCCAAGGGTCCATACTTGGACCACTATTATTTCTATTATACATAAATGATCTTTACAAAGCTTCTACCCAAACGACCGTAAATTTTGCAGATGATACGAATTTATTTCAGTCGCACGAAAACATAGAAATACTTTTTAATAATATGAATAATGAATTAAAAAGAATATCATATTGGTTTAGAAAAAATAAATTGTCCTTGAATACG
Source organism: Hydra vulgaris (assembly GCF_022113875.1). NCBI lineage: Eukaryota > Metazoa > Cnidaria > Hydrozoa > Anthoathecata > Hydridae > Hydra > Hydra vulgaris. The sequence goes on from NC_061157.1 coordinate 75,833,860, forward strand.
GATAAAACAAAGTTTATACTTTTCACCCTACCTCTAAAAAAAGAGAATTCAAAATATCTTACCTGACCTAATCATTGACAATACAATCATAAAAAGAGAAAAATTTACAAAATTTTTAGGAGTCATAATAGATGAAAACTTATCTTGGAGTCAGCAAATTGATAGTATTTCAATGAAAGTTGCTAAAAACATTGGAGTTCTATACAAAGCTCGATATATACTAAATAAAAAGCAACTAACTCAACTATATTATTCATTTATTCATTGCCATATAAACTATGCCAATATTATATGGGGAAGCGCTCACAAAACCAAACTTAAATCTCTCTATCGGCATCAGAAACGCGCAGCTCGCATAATTAATTTTGGAAATCGTTTTTCAAGCTCAACACCACTTTTATAGAAATGAAAGCTTTAAATATATACGAACTAAATATTTTTAATATTTTATGTTTTATGTTTAAATGTTTTATGTTAAAACCCATTTTATAAAATATTATGTTAAAACTTGCTTAACATTTGAAGAATATTCTAACGCTTATGTAGTTTTTAATATTTGTAAATTTTCTACCTTTTAATTTGTTATATAGATTGTAAAGGGCTTCATGATAAGATCATGTGATCTTCCTACCAGTAATATATTCAATGTAAATTTACCTTGTACATATTTTTCTGGGAAAAAAACTTGTTAAATTAATGTTAAATTAAATTAATTAAAATAATATTTATATTTTATGATACCGCAAAATTTTCATAATTCACAGACCAGACCATTTAACGGAAATATGCCGTAGTCAACAAAATATCGTACAGACGTTATAATATTTTAAA
>NC_061157.1:75840690-75863190 GCF_022113875.1 Hydra vulgaris
CTGAACACGCTATTCTCCAAGTAACACGCAGTATTGCCGATTCATTTAAGAATTCTCAATTCACACTAGGTATATTCATTGACTTGTCAAAAGCTTTTGATACTGTTAATCGTCATATTTTAATAAAAAAGCTAGAGAGCTATGGTATAAAAGATAAAACCTTATATTGGTTCAAAAGCTATCTAGGTAACCGCAAACAATTTGTTTATAACAAAGAGTCTTCATCGCAAATAATAAAAAATATAATGTGCGATGTCCCCCAAGGGTCCATACTTGGACCACTATTATTTCTATTATACATAAATGATCTTTACAAAGCTTCTACCCAAACGACCGTAAATTTTGCAGATGATACGAATTTATTTCAGTCGCACGAAAACATAGAAATACTTTTTAATAATATGAATAATGAATTAAAAAGAATATCATATTGGTTTAGAAAAAATAAATTGTCCTTGAATACGGATAAAACAAAGTTTATACTTTTCACCCTACCTCTAAAAAAAAGAGAATTCAAAATATCTTACCTGACCTAATCATTGACAATACAATCATAAAAAGAGAAAAATTTACAAAATTTTTAGGAGTCATAATAGATGAAAACTTATCTTGGAGTCAGCAAATTGATAGTATTTCAATGAAAGTTGCTAAAAACATTGGAGTTCTATACAAAGCTCGATATATACTAAATAAAAAGCAACTAACTCAACTATATTATTCATTTATTCATTGCCATATAAACTATGCCAATATTATATGGGGAAGCGCTCACAAAACCAAACTTAAATCTCTCTATCGGCATCAGAAACGCGCAGCTCGCATAATTAAATTTTGGAAATCGTTTTTCAAGCTCAACACCACTTTTATAGAAATGAAAGCTTTAAATATATACGAACTAAATATTTTTAATATTTTATGTTTTATGTTTAAATGTTTTATGTTAAAACCCATTTTATAAAATATTATGTTAAAACTTGCTTAACATTTGAAGAATATTCTAACGCTTATGTAGTTTTTAATATTTGTAAATTTTCTACCTTTTAATTTGTTATATAGATTGTAAAGGGCTTCATGATAAGATCATGTGATCTTCCTACCAGTAATATATTCAATGTAAATTTACCTTGTACATATTTTTCTGGGAAAAAAACTTGTTAAATTAATGTTAAATTAAATTAATTAAAATAATATTTATATTTTATGATACCGCAAAATTTTCATAATTCACAGACCAGACCATTTAACGGAAATATGCCGTAGTCAACAAAATATCGTACAGACGTTATAATATTTTAAAAGTGCGTTAACTGCACCTAGCGGCTCGAGCAAGCGCGAGGCTCGACGCGAGTTTAGTTTGCGAGGCCCTCAAGTGAAAACCTAAAAAAAAGGGGAGGGGTTAAAGAATACTAAATGTACGAGTTTAAAATCGTGTTTATTATTAAATATATATAATAAATAATTTCACTATATTCTATTAAATATATAAACTATATTAAAATAAAAACATGCTTTAATATTTTTGTTACGAAAATCGTATATAAGTTAAAGATGAATTCAACTGAATTTTGTTAAATATAAATAAGCAGTAGTGATTTTTGAAATGTTTCTTAGTTTTTTTTCAGAAAAATCTTGTAAAGTAGTTTGTAAATCCAAGTGTTTTGCTTCTTGAATTTCAATCGACATGATTGCTAAACTGTTTAATCTATCCTGAGTTATCCTAAGTTGCTAATCTTAAATAATTTTTTATGTTTAATCTCGAAAATAATCTCTCTCCAGAAGCAACGCTCACTGGAATTGTTAAGTATACGCGAAGGGCAATAAATAGGTTTGGAAATGCCGTAGCTCTGTCATTCTCAGATAAAAATTGAAACACATTTAATGGGTTTTGGGAATATTCAGATGAAAGAATAGATTTTAGTGCTTCCATTTCTTCAAGTAACATGTTACCTTCTAAGTCTGCTTAAGGCTTCACAGTGTCATTAGATGTATCCGTTTGTATAATCTTAGAATCTGTCAGAGCAATTTCTAAATCTAATGCATGTTTTTTTAGTTCTTCTTTTTTTATATTTTAAAATTTTCCCAAAAACCCAAATAAATAAATCATGATTTTTTAATTGTTCAAAACGATTTTCTAGCGATTGTTTAGCTTTATCTAAAAGATATCTTGAATGTATTTAAAGGGTCTATAATATGCTCATCATTGCCTTCGTAATTGAAATATTTTTCGTTTCCGGAGCCGCTTGTTTTAAAATTCTGGATATATTTCTAAGTCTTCTGCAAGTGCTTTTGCCTTGACTAAAATGTGCTTAAATCCAGTGTTTCTGTAATTGATCAACCAACTTAAAAGTTTTTCAAATGACATAAGATCTATTGATAGGACTACTGATTTACATCGAAGTTCTTTACTTACAAAGTTTACTTGGAAGAGTAAGTCATACCAAAAAAACAGAGTTACTAAAAACTTATAATCTCTCATTAAGTTTTCCAAGTGATTTAGGTTCACTTTTGATTTGTGATTTCAGAGGTTTCTGATACTTCAAAAAGGGCATCGTAAAATTCACCTATTTGGAATCTTAATGCTTTAACACTTTGAATCCGACATTCCCATCTAGTATCACAAACCGGTTTCACAGTAAACTCTTCCACATATTTGAGAAGCACTAGCCATCTTTTTGTAGATGCCGATAATAAAACATACAGGCGTTGAAGAATACCAAAAAATATTATAGCTTCTGAGCAAATTTTGGCTCCCAATATGAGATTGTAATTATGACATGTACAAGATGTAAAAAATGCTTTTGAATTTTCTTTAAGCAATCTAACCTGAACCCCTAAAACCTTTGCTTTCATGTTAGAACCGTTGTCATAACCTTGCCCTCGAATGTCATTAATGTTCAGTCCTAAAGATTGAATTTCTTGTTTAACACAGAAAATAGGTTTTCTCCTGTACTGCTCTCTACATGTATAGTTTTAATAAGCTGTTCATATGCATTGGCACTTGAACTTGGTAGTGTACAGTCTGAAACATATCTAAAGTTAAGAGACATTTGTTCTTTTTGACAAATGTCTGAAGTACAGTCAAAAATAACAGCAAAATACTTTCCTTTTTTTATTTAAATTATTATTAAATTATATATATATATATATATATATATATATATATATATATATATATATATATATATATATATATATATATATATATATATAAAATTTATATTATCTTATACATTATTATTTAAATAGTCTTAACAAAAAAAGTATGAATAAAAGATTAATTTTAATTTTATATTCGGAAGCATTCGACTATCATACTACGTCTTGAATAAAACATTAATTTTTAATCTCTTTCTCGAAAACATTCGACGTCTAATCTCGTTCTTGTAAACACTCGAAAATTATTCAACGCGTTGAATAAATATGAATAAAAGGGGTATTTATTCATATTTATTCAAGAATTTTAAGGTTAATAACATTCAAAAGAAAAGCTTCGACTTTACAGATTTATTATAATGAGCACACAAAAAGTATTAGAAAACCTAGTTTTAAACTATATGTAGAACAAGCTGAGATTTTAAAATACATTTTAACCAAGATTTAAATTAGCCTTAAGTTTATCAATAACAATTTTATCAAAAAGTTTAAATAAAAAGAAAAAATTATTACGTATTAGATTGATAAAATTACATTAATATAATACTGATACAAACTTTAATATAAATTTTGGTATAATAAATATTATATATATTTATTTTTCCATATTAATTAAAAAAAGAAAATCAAATATCTAAATATCTCTAAATATATATATAAAAAAAGAAAATCAAAGAAGATTCAGCATTTTTGGGTATAAACTCCAAAAAAAATATTTTTGTAGGTTCCCTCTACAGCGCCATTTGACATATAATTATGTCCATGTAAAAAGTTCATTTAAGTAATTTTTTTTTTTTAACAACGAATTTTATTATATATTTCAAAAAAGTAATATTTACATGTCTCTAGTTTATATAATTTATATATATTTACACTACATATATTTACAATGCCTAAAAGAAGTTATCAACCCATGCATTTAAAAAATATACGCAAGTCCGTCGCACGACTGGGCTACTAGGGACTTGCTTGTGGTTAAGAAAAATGTAGTTAAAGAAACTCGCCGAAGACTTCGAGAAGTCTTTTCATCGGAAACCTTTAAAATACAAAATAAAGTAAAAATTTAAAAATTATATTTACAAAACACACATTAACCTTCTAAGGTTTACTGTTCAGTAATATTTTACTGTATATAGTTGTTAACTTTATTTATTGTCATTTTTATTTGTTATTATTATATATATATGTGTATGTATATGTATATATATATATATATATATATATATATATATATATATATATATATATATATATATATATATATATATATATATATATTTATATATATATATATATATATATATATATATATATATATATATATATATATATATATATATATATATATATATATATATATATATATATATATGTCTTTATGTATATGTGTATATGTGTATGTGCGTATGTGTTTGTATGTATGTATATATATATGTATTTATATATGTGTGTTTGTGTGTGTTCATATATATGGGTACATGTTCGCTTATATGTGTAAGTTTGAGAATGTGTGTATAAATTTATATATATTCATTTTTACTTTTATTTTGTCTATTTATGATATTATGTATTAAACGATATTTTATATTATTTTTTGAAATCTTGTAAACATTTATTCAATTTTTCTTATATGCTATATATTCTTCAATAACTTTGTAAAAAATTATAAATTGTAACACGGTCCTCGACGATAAGGCAAATTAATGCCTTCTTCTTGCTCCGGCCATTAACTTAATTGTAAATTTTTGTAAACTTTACAATTAAGTTAATGAAAATTCAGAATACCGGTTTTTAGTTTTTTTAATATAATACTTATGGAGACAATTTGATCGCAAATTATAAATTTGAGAAAGTGATAACGAAAATATGTATAAAAAAGAATTCGGTAACATATTATTTTTATATTTAAACATAAAAATTAGAATCTGATATAAATTAAGTTTTTCTAAGTTTAAAACTTTCATATTAGCCATCACATTAAAAGGATTCACCATTCTACTTAGATAATGAATTTCTCAATAAGCTTGATTTCGCAAGCCTTCTAGTTTGATTAATTTTAAAGGATAGTTTTTTGCTCTGAACCATAAACTACAGTCTTCCCGCTCAGTATTGATTGCTCAGAACATCGATTTAAAATTACTAGGATTGTAAAACAAAGCTGTGTCATCATCAAACATTATTAAAAATACTATAGATAGTACTTTATACATATCATTGATTTAAATTAAAAATAATAACCTAATATCCTAAGATTAAGCCTTGAGGGACCCAACACTCAATATCAAGAACACCTGACTCCTTGTTTATTATAAACTGCTTTCTGTTACACAGATCAGAGTTTTTTTACCCATTTATACATTAGTTCTTTGATACCATAATATTTTAATTTTGATAGTAAGATTTGATAGTAAGTGCCTTTGAAAGGTCTATAAATACATCATCCTAGTATAAGCCCCGGTACATCCTCATATTGTGTTCAAAAGATGATATTAAATGAAATAAAGGTTTTTAATACATTCAATGACGTGCTACATTACTAGTAATGTTGTTAAATCTTATCATGTATTTCTGTATTTCACATTGAGTTGTAAGTATTATTTTGTTTGACAAATTTTAAATTCTATTGATAAATTTAATCGGCTTCAAAATAGTTTGTAATTACCCCCTGTAATCTATTTATCTTGAAACACCATGAAATTTCTTAAGTTTTTTTATTTAATTCATTTAGGTGTTAAACTTTCTGAAATATTAAATGTAGACTGGGTAGCATGATATCGTAGCTCTTAAAAAAAGTTATAATGCGAATTTAAAAAATGTTTAAAAAATAATTATTTTAAAACGATCGATAAAAACATTTTTAAATCAAGCATTAAAAAAATATATATATTGAAAACACTGATCATACATTATGCCTATTGAAAACGTGCTGTTTTTAATCAGTTTTCCAACACAAGCAATATTTTTTTTAAAACGCACACTCACAACAAGCGAAAATTACGTCTCTTTACAAACTTTTAATGTTCCTTTCTCTTTGTTACCCGTTATTATATTTTAATATAGACACGTTATCACGAGGTCTAAAGACTTATTTCCAAATGCTCAACGAGCATCAAATTACCCGACGGGCATTTGTTTTTAAAAGTTACGTTCTAAATGTGTTTTAAACGTCTTTTAAACGTTAATGTTTAAAAGACGTTTAAAAGACATTTAAAAGATATTTAGATCGTAACTTTTAAAAACAAATGCCCGTCGGGTAGGGATCGTCCATAAAGTACGTACGCTCGGAGAGGAAGAGAAGGTCTGCAAATGGCGTTTCTGAGATAAGGGGGCAGTAGGTCAAAAAGTAAAAGTATGGTGACACTAAATTTAGAAAAATATCATAAAATGTTGGGTTAGTAGGTTAAAAGCGTAGGTACTTTTAGGGAGGTGGAGAGGACTCAAAAAAGCGTACAGCAAATTGCGCGGGGGGGGGGGGGTTGGCAAAAAAAAGCGTACGTACTTTATGGACGACCCCTTATGGGCACGAAATTAAAAAAAAACTATATTTAATAAAAAATATCGTGGTAAAGAAAATTAGAATTTCGATTATTAAAAATTGTGATAAAAGAGTAGGAGCTAATAATGAAAACGATTCCTTAAGAATCAATCTCTTTTAATAAGAGTGAAAATTCATTCCATGAGGAGGTATTCCTTTTTGAATTTCCATTCTAGTTCTTGAAACATTTTCAACAATACCATTTCGATGATTATAAAATCTTGGCTGAACATATCGGTTATTTTGTTGACGCGGGAAAATGTCACGCTTCATTCTTGGAGGTAACTCATATTGTTCATAAGTATTGGGTGGAACAAAGAATACTTGATGGCCTATTTGTGCCTGTTGATGTGTACCATTTGCAAGATCGTTCTCTTTTTTCAAATAAGAATCGTGCAATTGATTTGTCTAATTGAGTAAATATTAAAATTAAACAAAAAACATAATAACGATTACTTTGCAATTGAGTTCACTTTTTACGTTCGAAAATTACATTGTAAACTGTAATCTTCGAACGTAAAAAGTAGGGTTCGGCAAATGCATCTGCGCAGATCTGCGCAGACATAATATGCGCATATCTGCGCAGACGTCGGCGCCGACGTCTGCGAAGACAGTTTAAAGGATACGAAAAATTTAAATTATGATAAAAAAATTACTTCAGACATTTGATTCAGATAATTTAATTATCTGAATCAAATGCCTGAAATAATTTTTTTAAATTTAATTTCAGACAATATTTAATAAAATAATTTCAGACATTTTGAAAAACTCGTAAAAAGTAGGTAATTATCTACTTTTTACGAGTTTTTCATTACTTGTATGTTTCTTTTTTGTTCGAGCTACATATAATCAATCGATATAAACTTTTTAAAGTGTTTCTTACTACAATTTAAAATGATTTAAAATAAAGAAATTGCGTATTTTCGTCATAACAAATGTTTAAAATGGAAAACATCAAAATTTCGAATTATTTGACAAATTGATCGAGGGAAGCGTTCTGGCACTTGTTTAGCATGTAACAAAACTGTTCAATGGTCAAAGGAACGCCTTGCAGCGCATAAAAGATCAACATGTCAAAACGCCAGTGTCGAGGAAAAAATATTGTTTTCTAAGCCTAATTATGAATTGTCACATCTGATCAATGACTCAAATCAATGACTCAAAGCAACTTCCGTACGTCTGATTCACCGATGCAGCGTGTACATCCACCGATTAATGAAGAGCTCAAAAATGATATCTTGAAAATTTCTTTTACCCTACGGGTATATCATTTCGTTTAGTGGAATCGGAGGTCTTTAAGGATTTTGTGAAGAAAAATGCGGTAGTGGTGTAGTGGTAGAGCGCTCGCTTCATAAACGAGTGGTTCCGAGTTCGATTCCCACCACGTCCCTGGTAGTACCGCGCTCAACTCGTTTCTCCGCGCAGCGGCCTTGTTCGTCAAGGTTCGTGTTTCGGAGTTATAGAGTTGAGAGAGGGTTATAGCCACAAATAAGTAGCCTCCTCGTCTGTAGTGGCCGTCTCGGCCTTGAGGAGGTGAATTAAAATAAAAAAAAAAAAAAAGTCGCTCAATCCATCGTACGCATCTGTCATCCCGAAAGCTAAAGCCTTATCAGGATCTCTGCTCGACAAACAATACACAAAATGTTCTATTTATGTAAATGAAATTTTGAATTCTGAAACAAACTTAACACTGATGTCTGACGGCTGGACGAAAATAAGAGGCGATCACATAGTGAATTTTTGTATTAAAGCGCCCAAGCAGAAGCCTTTTTTTTACACCTCAATAAATACATCCGGAATCATTCAAAATTCATCTGCAGTTGCTGCAGCAATCTTAAAAGTTATTGAGAAGATTGGCTCACAAAAATTTACCAGTTTCATAAGCGACAACGCTCCTGTAATGAAATCAGCGTGGAGGATCATCGAGGAGAAATATCCACACATCTCGGCTAGCGGATGCGGAGCTCATGGAGTTAACTTGCTTGTGAAGGACATAGTTTCTACAATTGAGGCCACAAAAACAGTCAAAGATGCAGAGAAAATCATCAAATATGTGAAAAATCATCACATCGTGAAAGCAAAGTTTGATGAAAGACGAATTGCAGCAAATATTTCTCTTTCATTGTCCATGCCTATATCTACACGATGGTTTAGTTATTATAAATCAATGAGCAGTCTCCAGCTATCAATACGAAATTCAACCAAAGAATACATCTGCTGCTGTTATGGCGTTGATAAAATCTAACCCATTTTGGGACCGTCTCTCTAAGCTTATCAAAAGCATTGAATTTCCTTCCAACGTGATCGGAAAGCTAGAAAGTGATACAGCTCCATTGTCTCTCGTGTATGATTACTTTGGTCAAATGTACCATTTATATATGGACGATAAAGACATACAACAAAAAGTGCAATCTCACCTCGATTTTCTCTTTACACCATGTATTGGAATTGCTTTTATATTAACGCCCAAAAATGCCGCAGAAGATTTATGTTTGAATGAAGATAAAACCGATTTTATAACTGCTACAGTTGAATTCGCCAAAAAGATCAAACCTGAAATTGCTGCCACTGCTGAGGATGAATTGATTACTTACATAGGAGAAATTTCTGTGTTGCCTGAGAGAAGAAAGGAAACAATATTCAAGATGAACTCGCGAAATTATTGGAACACAATCGGTCGCGATAAATATCCTGCTCTTTATGAAATTGCTAAGCCTATTAACGAAATGATCTGCTCATCGGCTACACCAAAAAGAGCTTGGTCGACCTTTCGATTTATTTACTCGCGACTAAGAAATCGTCTTACGAATGAGAGAGTTGAAAAGCTAGTATTCTTGTATACCAATAGCGTGCTGATGGACACAAATGACAAGACTGATTACATTCTTGAAGAAGGTGCAATTCTCAATGAAATTGAATGTCAAGAAATCACCGAATAGGCGCCAGCATTATATATTTTTATTACTGTAAGAATCTTTGAAAACTCCTATTGTTACTAATCACTGAATTTATAATAAAGTTAAAAGATTACTCAAAACATTTTTTAAGTTTAAAACTTTTTTTGTTGATTTCAATAAATCGTCAGTAATAATAATATCTGCGCAGATCTGCGCCGAGAGACGAACCTTAGTATATTTTAGCAGTAATAATAAATTTTGTCGGCGCCGACGTCTGCGCAGACAAATTACAATGTCTGCGCAGATCTGCGCATATCTGCGCCGACAGTGCGAACCCTAGTAAAAAGTGAACTCAATTGCAAAGTAGTCGCGTGATATTTTAACATCCAATTTAGAACTGAAAGGTAATACTTATTTGTCAGAAATCACATGAAAATTTGCAAGTAATCCACGACAGATTATAAGTTTTATAGAATTTGAGAGATATTTTTTCAAATTTCTCTCCAATTCTGCTACCGTAACTGTTCTTTCAAATTCGCTTATTATTTTTGGTCTTATATTTATAAAGAAAATAGATTTAAATATACTTGTAGTACAACGTAAAAATATTTACCGTATTTATATCACTAGTCATTAAAGAATGTCGTAATTGTATTTGCGTTTGAAGAGGCAGTGGAAGAATACCAGCTTGACTGGTTAAATTAGGTTGATTGACAAAACCATTTTGCTGCTGCTGAACCATCATATAGTACCACTAATTTTGAAAATGAATAACGTTTCCAAATAAAAAATTAAATGCAGAATACCCATAAACTCAAACAAAATAACAAAAAAAAAGAAAGGTTTTTATACACACAACAGAAAAATTAAAAAGAGTAAAAAATCTCAACCTGTACACCTAGATTGAAGAAATGTCTTACTGTTGCAATATCTAAAAAAAAAATCATAACTAAATAATAAAAACAATTAAAAATTTTAATAATTTGTTATACATTTAGTATTAATTTATACCTTCAGGAAGATCTTTACCCTCCAAATCATAAGAAAATGCCACGGGCGCAATAACTTGATCAACACTTTGATAATACATTGGTAACATACCAGATAAAGGTATTTGCTGAACAAAAGGTCCGTTATAAGACGCTTGAAGAACATTTTGCTGGCGATCATTAAACGGTTGATCACTGGTGTGTTTTTCAATATGTTCAGGTGGCAATTTTATTTTACCTGGTTCACAATTTAGATTTTCGTTATACAAAGTTGAAGAATGCGAAGCAGAAGAACTGATAATTTCGGTATCCGTTGCAAAGCTAACCTTTTTTTTTATTTTACGATCTTTAATCTCTTCAGTGCCTGCTGATTCCTCGCTATTGTCTGTTGTACTATCGGCATCATCTTGAACGTCAGAAACAGTTTCTTCTTTATTGATATGTTTTAATTCTTCTGTAAAGGTAAATATATTTGTTGAGTAATCCAGTTTAGTTTCAGGACTCGAAGTATTTGAAATAGTGTTATAGGAATCAAAAGAGTTTGTCGTATTAGACATTAAAATATCCTTGTTAGACTTTTCTTTATTTACATCCTTACGGGCGTTTGACTTGTTCGTTTGATTAGGAGATTCACCAGGCAAACATTTGTCGGAAACGGTAGACAGTTCTTCTTTACTTAGTTCAGAACTTTCAAAAGATAATTCTTTTGAAAAATCTGCAGATCTTAAATTTTGAGTTTGAAAAGATTCTATTGGAGGATTTTTGCAATTTTTAGCAGGCAACTTACTTTGAGATAAAACTTTGGTTGACATTTTAACTGTACTGTTGCCATTGGAAATAGGAGATTTTATTTCACTTCTAATTTTAACATCGTTTTCATTACTGATATGATTTCCATAACCTTCACTGCTATTTTTATGTAAATGTTTAATGTCAACGGGCGAAATTATATCTTTAGATGGCGAAAGAGATTTTTCATTTTTGTAAGCATTTTGGTGAACACTAACGTCATCTAAATGAACTGGTTTATGATTTGAGTCAGATAAGTGAGGAGATAAGTGATTGGCGGGTTTTACTCGCATTCTTCCCCAAAAAGCAGCCGATGATTCTGCAGGATGTGCAACTTTAACCTCTACATCACTAGAAGGAGTAGCTGGGAGTATTGGACTCAAACGCTTGTTTCCGTCTTTTAAATCAAGCGAGTCAAGTTTAAGTTTTACGTCTTCTGAGTCTTTTTTCTTAGCATCATCTTTCTTGCCACGACGAAAATTGTCTTTTTCATGGCGCTTTTTTTGCTCTCCATTTCGAGGAGGTCGATTTCTATCTTCTTGTTTCTCCCTACGACCTTTGGGTCTACGTTTAGGTTGAAGAAAATCTGAATCATTTTCATTTTTATTATAATAGCCAGGTAAATTCTTATAATACTCTTCGTTTTCATTTGTAATAAGCTTTATATCTTCTAAACGTACAAAGTATCTGTGCTTTAGGTTTTCACTTAATACAATACATTTATCAGATTGAATCTCATGAAACCGTACACGAATCGTCTTACTGATATCTTCTGATTCTTTTATAGTAGCAAAACAAAGATCTCCAGGTTTAAAATGTAATGACATTGCAAGTGATCTATCATGTTGTTGAAGTTTATTCTTACTCTCTTCCCAGACATCAAATTCAATATTTCTATATATATTTGGATCAAGTGAATGCTGAATTTGGCGGTAATTTTTTTCTTCCGAATTTTCGGTCACTAAAATTAAGAAAATTAACTTTTACATAAAAAAACTGAATATTATAAATTAAAGAACTTTATCTCTTCCCAAAATAATCTTCAACCATTTTAAAAACATTATTTAACAAACCAACTTAAATATCAAATAACAAAGAAACATTAATTAAACAAACCAACTTAAATACCAATTAATAAATATGAAGGAATAAACATATCGAATAACATAAATAATAAATCCTTTTTAGCTAAATTTTTAATTAAAACATGAAAAAATGAACTGGGAACTTACTTTTAACTTTACTAGCTTTAACTTGTGTCCATGAGGAGGAGATACCTGAGTAGGAGATACCTGAGGAGGAGATACCTGCAGCAGAATGAATATCATCAAGTTGACCAATTTCAGGAAAAACTGTATTGATTATTAAGTCATAAAGAATCGCTAAAAAAAATAAAAGAGTATAATGTCTTTTTTGTTTTATTATAAAATAATTTAAGAATTTAGACTCACATTGAACCATGGCAGCATTTGATTTAAATTGTATAGGGTAGAGTGCATCATAATGGTTGCCATTTGAAAATGAAAGTAAGATCTAAAAGAAAAATAACTTTAAAAATTTTGACAAAAAAAATTTAAGCCTTTGTAATTTAATTTAATTTTAAAATAACATAATTTCCTATCAAATCTGTTATAAACAACTTTCAATCAATTGCAAGTGCAATTAAATTACAAGTGACATACTTTTTTATCGTATCCATTACATGTTACGGGACATGGGTCACTGTTAATTCCTTGATATACAATAAAATCACATCTAAAATAAATAATTTTTAGCCTTAAAATAAAAATTATTATATTTTTAAAACTACAAAAAATCTATTATACAATATAATAGCTTTATAAACCAAAAATATTCATTTTTGGATCTCGTTTAAAAGAGAAAGGGTTAAAAATTATTAGATAAACCAGCCCAAATATGACAATAGTATTCCATATAAGGACAAATAAGAGATTTATAAAGGTATAGAATGATATCAGGAGTAAGATGCCATACAAAAAAACCATGTTTTTTTTGGTTTAAACTCCTTTTTATATATATATATGTATATATATATATATATATATATATATTTATATATATACATATATATATATATATATATATATATATATATATATATATATATATATATATATATATATATATATATTTATATATATACATATATATATATATATATATATATATATATATATATATATATATATATATATATATATACAAACCTCGGAATTAGGGTCGGCATTTGGCAATGCCGACCTGAAAGTGTTTGAGGTCTGCAAAAAATTGCTGACCTCGTTTCTATGTTTTATGGTCAGACCTTTGTATCAGATAATTTTTGCCGACCTGAAGCCGACCTCAAAAATATTGAGGTTGGCAAATTATTGCCGACCTCATTTTTTTCTAATTCCGAGGGTTATCTCTCTCTCTCTCTCTCTCTCTCTCTCTCTCTCTCTCTATATATATATATATATATATATATATATATATATATATATATATATATATATATATATATATATGACGCTCAAAAGTCAGTTGACATTTAAAAAAAGTGAATATTTAGGCATTATTTTATGAATGAGAAAATATTTATGGGTAGAAAGTATTTAGTTTAATAGAAAACAAAAAGAATGTTTGAAATAAAAATAGAGCAACAGTCAATTAACCTTAGAACTATAAAAAATTTGGTAAAACGCAAAAAGGTGCTGCTCAAAAGTTTGTTGACAGCGACAAGAACATAAGTTTAAACAAAATAGTTTTATTATTTTGGTGCAAACGCAATCCATTTAATATTTTGTTGGTCCGTCTTTAGCATTAATAACTGCTTGCAAGCGTTTTGGCATTGAAAGTACTAATTCCTGAATGAAATTAATGTTAATTTCTTCCCAATGACATTTGATTGTTGTACACATGTCATTTTTTGACTTTCTTTTGTTTTGAGGAATAGTTCTATTCAAGTATTCCCATATATTTTCGATTATATTTAAATCTGGTGATTGAGCAGGCCATTCGAACTTGAAAATTTCATGATCAGCGAACCAATCTTTGACGATCTTTGCTGTATGTTTGGGATCATTATTCTACTGCCAGATAAAATTGTCCTCAATCCTTAATTTTGCCGCAGAAGCAAAGACGTTTCGCTGTACAATGTCGAGATAAGCTTCTTTGGTCATTTTACCATTGATCAACTTGATAATACCAGGGCCGTTCCATGAAATAGACCCACCACTAAACTTGACTGTAGGTATCATATGTTGCATTAAAAACTCCTAATTTTTTTTTCTGAAGACCGTTCTTCTTTTCTTTGTCGATTGGAGTTCAAACTTGCATTCGTCTGTCCAAATTAGGATTTCCAGACTTCCAGAGATATTTTCCTCCTTCCTTTCCTTCCTCCTCAATTAAACGATAAATTTCTATCCTGGTATCAGTTGAAGTTTCACAGTATAAAAAAGTTTATTTTAAATAAAAATGTTTATTTAAATTATTATTTTACTTAATTAAGGCATTATTCTGCTTATTTCATTAACTTACCAGTGATTATATATTAAAAAAAAACACTTGTCAACAGACTTTTGGATTTAGCCAAATTTATAAATCATGAAATATTAACTTATTTATTTATATTTTTTGCTATTTTTGTAATACTTTTAAAAAGTAACTGTATTTCAAAGGAAACTTTGCAATATTTTGCTTTGTTTTTTGATTTTTGATTGCAATACAGCAGTTTTTCACAAAAAATATGCTTGTCAACTCACTTTTGAGCATCACTGTATATTGTAATCACTTGATTTAAGCCAATAATATATATATATATATATATATATATATATATATATATATATATATATATATATATATATATATATATATATATATATATATATATATATATATTCATAAACAAGACAAATTTTCTAATTTTAATAAAAAACAATACATTTTTCGACTAACACTAGTCATCTTCAGTTAAAATTAAATATTTAATTTTAATATTTAAAAAAAAAAAACCAATACAAAATATAATTATTCTTGTACAAACTAATAATAATATAATTACAAAAATACAATAGTTTTTGTAATTATATTATTATTAGGTTTTCAATAGCGTACAGGTTCGTACAAGAGGGAAGGGGGCCCTAAATCAGTGGTTTTACTGCATATGTACTGTATGGATGCCCCCTTATTTAGTATTAGTTATACAGAATAGTTATTTCTGCTTGAAAGAATTGTTTTCATTTTTTAACAACATAATATTAAACATTAATTTTAAATCATTCAGTAAAATTTTTTTTTAGCACATGCTAAAATAATTTTTTTTTATTTTTTCATTTAAGAAAGAAACAGTTTTAAACTTAAAACATCAAAATATTTTAAAAATTTTTTACTAAAAAATTTATATTATGGGCGGGCTTTTTTTATCCATGTAAACTGACTTGCCCAGGTGTGGAGATAAACGCAGGCTATAGCTTGTCATTTCTACGGAAGTCTGTATGTATATGCATGCATATTAGCACCATCCCATTTTGACACTCATGAACAAATTTTAATACGTGGAGCGTCACAAAATATTCTCAAGGTATTGTTTTTTTTATGAAATTTTTTAATTTTTTTGTTTGGATGACTATTTATACTCAAGCCACTTTTTTTAAGTTTAACATTTTTACATTTTTTGAGTTTTCAAGGGCATTTTCAAACAATCAGTCCAAATAGAAATTTACATACCATAAACTTGTGCGTATTTTTATTACTATTATTTTTGTTAACTGGTGGTATTTTAAAATGGCATAAATTTGTCATGAAACAAAAAAAACGTGGTTTTTAAACACGAAAGCATTGAGGCCCAATACAAAGCAATTAGAAATTTGTTAGATGCTTTTTTTTTCATACAGTTCACCCACTTCAAGCCCTCGATATTTAAAAGGGGTTTGTGCAAGATTAGCTAAGTTTCATGGTCAACCATTATTCTTGTTAACCTCCTGCTATTATGTCGGAGAGCTTCATATAGCCGTAGCTATAAATAAAACTGTTAAGCTTGAGAATAAACTATTTATATCATAAAACCATAAAAGGTTAAAAAATAGTAAGGTAAAGATAAAACTTTTTCACTTTATAATGCAAAAACGAAAAATTATTTACATTTAGAATTTTGAGAAGCGCAGAGATTATGGTGAACTTGCAGAAAAAAATCAGACCATTATGTGAAAATTTACAAATATGGAGCTGTTTCATACGCCTTGAATTTCATGAAATTCAAGTTGCATTTCTCTAAAATCAGGCAAGTTTTTATCCTGAGTAATAAATATACTCAAAGAGATAAATAGAATGGCTGACTAAATTTCTCTCTCCAGGGCATCGCTGATTTAGACCTACGACTTATCTGATTTTGCAATTTTTAAAGTAAAACTTAATTTCTTAAGTTTTGATATTTAAATCTTATTATTTAAGAATAATTTATGTCTTAAATTAAAAAATTGTTTAAAAACAATTGTTTGCAAAATAGTTTAAATCAGACGTAAAATACAAAAAAAAATAATTCTAAACCAATTTTTTTTTTTTCAATAACAGACTTAAATCAGTAAAATCAGTAGAAATAAAATAAAACTGAAATCAATAGAAATAGCACTTTGATTTTATCTTATCAAAATTAAATGTAATAAGTTTTTAGCAGTGTCATTTTAAACTTAACTTTATCTATATTGCATTATTTTTAATTTACACTTTTAAAATCAACAAGAATATTGGCAGATGTATATCGAGCCTGCTGCAGAGGTGTTTGGTACTAGCATCTTTTGACTGAGATCACAATATTAAAGTGGTAAAAAGTTCTGTATTCAAAAACAAAGGGAGGTCCAAAATCAAGTAAAAACGGATAGAATCAAAGCTGAACTCCTTCTGAAAGCAGTTTTTGTTGATAAAGACCATCCACTAGGTCTTAAATTGTATACTTCACCAGAATACTAGAAAATTTTGATATTCTAGGTCATAGTTTGAAAAAATGCCTCCGGATGAAAATCCCACAGACTGATCAGATACAATAAATTCCAAAACTTTAAAAATCTTTCAAAGTTGCTAACAACTCAGAACTCACAGCAAAATCATAAATCTAATTAACATTGTTTAAAAAAATTATTTCTCAAAACAAGAAATAAATTATTTTGTTTTAAAAAATAAATTGCTGGGTAGAATATTTATTACTCAAACAAGAAACATATTTTTTATTTAAAAAAAAAAAAAATTGTAATAAAAAATTCAATTATGCTGTGCTTACAGTAAAATTTATTCAGGATAATGTAGAGCGTGTGATAAGCTTGGAGAAGCTTCAGAAGCTACTTCAAATAAAGAGTTCTTGTAAAGAACCATTAAAAAAAGAAGAAGAGTGAATTTGCTTTCTCATTATTGAATGGTTCTAATAATTTGAACTTTGATCCAATACCTAATTGCAAATTTTGAATCTTAAAAGTACATTTAAAATTTATTTTTTTACATGCTTTCTTGAGATCTTAAGCTGAAAATTTATATGTATATAAATATTTATTGTACATTTAGCGTTTAAATACTGAATTCTAAAGCAATTTGCATCAGAAACAAGATATCTGTGGCAGTGACCGATCCAACATTTGAGAAGTTAACATGGAGTAAAATCCGAACATTTGTATGTTTATTCTTATGTCAAATAATGATGCTTTTTAAAAAGTTGCAATGATTAGAGGTTTGGAACAAAAAAGGAATAAAATTTCATCCCCCCTACCCCATATGTGAGAGCAACAAGTTGATGAAATAATTTTTTTATAATTCTTAATTAAATTTATATTTATAAATTGAAAGTATTGTTTTACAATCTCTAAGCATTAAAAAATTATGACCATATAAAATTTGTAACTTCCTCATACTAATGGGGTTTAAACTTTATATGGTCATAATTTCTAAAAGCTGAGAGATAATATTATGAAAGTTAAAATTTATCGATGAATATAAACTTAGTTAAGAATAGCAAAAAAATTATTTTATCAACTTGTTGCTCTCATGTTTGGGACAGGGGGATGAAATTTTAAGGCTTTTTTTCTTCCCAGCCTATAATCATTGCAATATTTTGAAAAGTACCATTATTTGACATAAGTATAAACATACAAATGTTTGGAGTTTGTGCAATGTCTGTTAGCTATCTCAAACACCAAAAAATGCTAGTCCTTCACTGATTAGTGGTTTGATGCTTACTCTAGGCTTTTATTCAACATGAAGCAAGTATATATATAGTAATACTCTTTTGCGGTAATACTCTTTTGCGGTGCGCTATGATGCAACTATTAGGTCTTCTTAGAGCACCTAAAATAACCACAGAAAAAATGTGTATATATATATTTTTGAACCATATTGATACGTTTTAATCTAGTTTGGTTTACAACTATCGAACATCCTTTACCCAATCTTTTAAGGAAAACATTTTGGATTTGATCCAAGGCTCCAATAAAAGTACTTTTAAAAAACACATCATTTGATACCAAAATGAGGTGAAAATCATAAAGTTTGTCAACAAAATAATTTTTTTTTTCATATAAATATGACCTCTAAGCCACTCATTAGCCACTCCCCATAAAAATTGGTTGTCGAAAAAAAATTATGGGATTGGCTAATGTATATATTAATGTATACATATATGTATATATACATATATACATACGTATATATATATATACAAATATATATGTATATATACATATGTATATATATACATATATATATATATATACAAATATATATGTATATATACATATGTATATATATACATATATATATATATATATACAAATATATATGTATATATACATATGTATATATATATACATATACATATACATATATATATATATATATATACATACACACACATATATATATATATATATATATATATATATATATATATATATATATATATATATGTATATATACACATATATATGAATATATATACAAATATGTGTGTATATATATATATATATATATATATATATATATATATATATATATATATATATATATATATATATAAATATATATATATATACATATTTGCATATTTATACATATTTATGGCCAAACCCCCTTCACTACTTAAATTCAGGCCTAGTTATGAACCATTATGCAGTACGCATTTTATGCACAATATGGGCAATTTCATCTGTATCTTAAGAAATTTTTGTTTAACAAAATCATTGGAAATATTTAAAATGTTTTTTGATATCGTTTAAGCGGCATTTATTTACATTAAATTAATTATTGTAAAAAATGATAACCGCTTTTTTTTCTAATTTTTATTGAATTTTTTGATTAAAAAAAACAGACGGTTAAATAACTTTTCTATTAAATAAAAACTTAAACATGGTTTTAAAAAGTAAAAGTTTAACTTTAAAGGAATGTAAAATGATTTTGCAATACTTTTTAAAGAAATAATTCCTACAATCCTTGATTGATTCCCAAGAAATAAAACATAGATGACCAAGGAAGGAAAAGAGTTTAAAAAAAAAAGTGCTTTCTTTAAGTATCACCTAATCAAATGCAGGTATATTTTAAAGCTTTTTTAAGTTTGTTACAAAAAAACGAATTGAAAGATTGCAAGCTTTGAAAATGATTGGAAAAAATCCAGAGAATAAAAGGACGTTACATAAAAGAAGCATTGAAGAAACTAAACTTTTTATCAAACAGCACATTAAAAGCTTTCCTACTAAGGAAAGTCATTATCTTGGAAAACCTATATGCAATCTAGATGCCAATTTAAATGTTAAAATTATGTATAGGCAGTTTAAAGAAAAATACTTTCCAATAAAAGTTGGCGAAACAAAGTTTTTCAACTACTTGAAAGAAAACTTTTATCTTTTCTTTGGGAGGCCACAAGTTGACATATGCTGCACTTGTGAAGAACTCAATTTAAAGTTAAGAAGTCCTCGTCTTTATGAGGGAACAAAAAAAAAACTGAAAAGATCTGAACTTGATGTACATAAATGTAAATGTCTTATTGAGGCAGCAAAGAGATGTGCTCAATCTAAATTTGATTCATGATAAATGCAAACCGAAAAAGTTTTATGATCGAATTCAAAGAGACATCAATAAAAGGACAATAGTCAAATTTTATTATTTTGTTTTAACTTTATGCAGAACATAGAAATCCCAAAAATACCAGTGCAAGAAACCTTCTGTCTGAGACAAATTTCAATTATAGTTTTTTGTGTTCATAACAATAAAAGTAACAAAGTACACATTTTTGTTTACCACCAAGGCAGAGCAGGCAAGGGTCCAGATTTAGTGTGTTCCCTTCTATTTAAATATTTAATGAAGGTAGAGAAGCAGTTCACCGAACTCTACTTATTATCAGATAATTATTGGGGCAAAAATAAAAACCATTCATTATCTAGACTTCTCTTAGCCATGACTGATTTAAAGAAATTTGAAAAGATTGAGCAATTCTATCCAATAGAAAGGCACTCTTTTCTACCGTGTGATAGAGATTTTAGCATAATAAAGGGAAAACTAAATCGACATGATAGGCTGTACAGCAGATCAAGTATGTGACCTTATTTAGACATCCTCCATAAATAATAAATTTGTGGTACAAAAAGTTAAGTCTTCAGAAATTTTCAAGACGTGGTGGCCACAATTTTACTTCAAGACGTGGTGGCCACAATTTTACAAAAAAAGTTGTGTTTCAAATGAAACCAAAGGTAAGCAAGTTAAAAAGGACAAAAAGCAGTACTTTTTAATAAGCAAGTTCATGTACTGCACATATGATATAAAGTTTCCATCAAAGGTTATTGGCCGACCTTTCATTGATTCTATAATGAATCATAGCTTTTCCTTTAGAGCAACTGGTTGCCCAAATTTATGTTTTCCAAGTAAAAAAGCTTACCCTGCAAAAAAAAGCACCAATAAAGATTGAAAAAATTGAAGACATAAAAAAACTACAGCCCTACATTCCAGTGGAGTTTGAAGACATTTATGCTGAAATTTATGTGCCCAACAACAGAAGTTATTGAAGTTGAAAATGATGACTAATTTTTTGTTGCTTCTATTGCTTATTTCAGACTAAAGAGATTTCTTTGAAGATAGTATATATTTATAAAATTAGTTCTTTATACATAGGAGTTTATAAAAATATCGATTTCTTGGTGTTTTTAGTAAATAACATTATTTTTTACACACATTTAGCTTTTTTCAAATATGTGAAAATATATGACAGCATTGTAATTTTCATTAATCTAGCGTATTTCATCGTAACTGGGGTAAGAAAGAATTAATATACAAAAAATGACATCTTTTTGAATAAAAATAAAGATAATGCAAAGTTTTATTTAGTTTTCTCAAAACTATGTGTTGTTGACTACTCCATTTTTAGCATGAGCCAATTCATATGTAATATCAATTAAATGTAATGGAAATAAAACTAAAATTAATATGAGAACTTAAATACAAAAGGTAATACAAAAACAAAAATGCATAAACTAACAATTTAAAATTTTTTAGCAAAGATGTATGAAATACATTAACCACAAATTTTAAAACAAAAATAAAAAATTAATAATTTTTATATCATAGAACATATTTTTATATATTTTATATATTTATTAAATATCTTTTATCTCATAGAATATATATTTTTTACATACTGATCTAAAACACACATTACTAGGACTCTTTTTGAATAAAAAGAAAAGCTTTTGTTTGACTGGAAAAGACTTTGAGATTATTTTAAAAATCATTTCCAGATGAGATTATACCTCAAGGTTCTTTCCTTGGACCTTGGTTTTGTTTTTTATATTATTATTGATATTCCTGACAACTTTAAATCTAAAGTGGCTCTAATTTGTGATGACTAAACCGTATACTCCTGGCTTGACAAAGAGCCTTCTCTTTTTGATCGCTTAGAAAAGGCCAATCTTGAATCTCATTTCAGTAACAGATTGAGGCTTGCAGTGGTTAGTGAATTTTAACTCCAATAAAACTTAATTAATTACTGCAAACAACAAAAACTGAGTTGTCTTCTTTACATCTTATTATTGTTCACTAGTGATCTCTCACTAGTGAACAATAATAAGATGTAAAGAACTAACCATACACATACAATCGATTGCTAAAATAG